>BHFT01000209.1:0-39745 GCA_004320025.1 Laticauda laticaudata | reverse complement strand
TGAACCAATCCAATGCTTACTTTAGTTGACCAATCAGCTTTGCATGTTTTGGAGTAACCCAATTTGCATACAGAACAACAACCTTAGATGATCCTTGTAATTCAATCAATTCTGCAATTCTATCATTGTCTGATTTTATGATTAATAACATGGGGAAAAACACAAGAGCTTGGGGGGGGGAGAGGAAAAGCTCAGGACCTTAGAGAGCTCAATGGAGAAAGTACAAGAGCTTTTGTTGATCAGGTTGGCTCTTATTCTTTTACCTCTGGAAAACTGTAGGTCATTTAGACTGCAGGATTTCAAGCGCAGTAAGAACATGTTCTATTTTAAAGTTAGATTGCTTTTATGGATAATTTTATCTCTGTTTATTGCAAACTGCCTACCGCTGCACAAATAGCTGTTGCTAATAAATAAATCCAGCTTGACATATTTACTTGGTTTACTCCCTTTCTGCTTTCTCAATACACACAGTCATAAATTAAGAACAGAACCAAGTCTGCACGGCAGATTGAAGCATAATGTGGCTTTATAGTTTGTATTTCAGTATATTCTGCCACAGCCATTCCTTTCACTTTGCATTTGCGGGTGACGTTTTCTAGAGATAATCCTTCGGGTAGAATATGTCAGAGCCCATTGATGTAGATGGCTTTACAAGAGGATTGCATATATTCACTGAAGTATCAACCCTCCAAAGTTATTGCTAGGTAGGATATTATCTTGTTCAAAGATAGACTTAGTTCTGAGGAATGCTTGTGGAGGGATCACTTTTTCTGTGACTCTTGGTCTGGATACTTATAAGACTTCACAATGTTCAAAGGTAATGTTAGTACTGAGAAAGGGGAAGATAAATGTTGCTTGTGGGCTTGCCAGAGGCAGATCGTGGGTTAGGTTAGCAATGATCTATTCAACCTGTTCATGTTCTCGATGAAAATCTATCTGCTGTAAAAAAAGAGAGAGAAAGAGAAGATTGGATGACATATAACAAATAAGAAGTAGGATGGTATAACAAATAAAGGCTTATATATGTGTCCTAGGGTAACATTGCAAGAATCAATCTGGGTTGGTCACCAGGACAAGAGGTTTTGTGCTGGAGCCCTTCCTCAGAAGGATGGTATTATTTGCAATATCAGATTTTTGCTGAATCTATCATATTATGTCCTCCTTGATTAATGGTCCACTGGAGCTAGTGTGGAAAATTCTTGTGCAATCACTACCAAACCTGGGTGACTTCTGTTCTGCAGAGAGAAGTGCACCATACTTCATTCCTAGGTAGCTTCAGCCACACTAGGTGAAAACATACACAGTCTTATCAAGAAAGAATGTAAGAGTTCATCAGCAGAGGTTTCCACAGGAGAAATAAGACTACTATCAGGATTCTGGCAATTGCCCTAATTAAATCATGAGCCTTGAACCAAGCTTCAAAAGAGTCCAGAAGATTTATTAGGAGCAACATGTTCCAAACATAATTTACACTTAACTGTGACCCTCTTTCCCCCATCCCTCCTGAGTGTATCATAAATCAGATTCTCCAATGAAGCATGTTCATGGGCTGGGTGTCATCAATCACGTTCTCCAATTAAGGATTTTTGCAGGCAGAAGATTCGGTAGCTTAGTTATAATCTTTGTAAGATAAGTGTGGAATGTACTTCTGGTTTTAAGCCGCCCTGCTCTTTCAGATTTCCTCCCCCCCCCCTTGTTTATGGCAACTCTAAAACAGACATAGGAATGCTTTATGAGTTGACAGCTACTTGAGAGTAATGGTCATATGAATTAGCCTTTCAAATTGAGCAACAGAAGCTGAATTGTGTCTTAGCATGTTGTGTGAACAAGATCATCAGCTTAAGATATAGTATGTTTTATTGGTCTGGGCATAAACATCATGTGGACATATCACCTGTGTTGGTCAAACTGGGTTGCAGGTTTAGACCAGGGGTAGGCAATTAACTTTCCCAAGGGGCCACTTGCAAAATTCAGACTGTAATGGAAGACTGTTATGAAGCATGCACACATGGACTTATATAAATTGAGAATCACCTTCAAAATAAAAGCAAGGAGCCAGATATTGGCCTGGGGAGTGTAAAATGCCCAGGTCTGTTTCATTCTGTACTTTGTATCCAGCCATAGGGTCATGGACAATTGCAGGAGGATAAAAATTGAGATCAAAGCCCTAGCCCCTTTTTGTAGTTTTATGCAATGCCATTGCTTGTACAAAAGGAGAAGACCCAAAGGTGCTTTTTCCAAAACACAACTGGACTTTCTTGGGTTTTTTATTTGAAAACATTTTGCTTTTCAAAGAAGCAAAAGCAAAAAGCAGAAGCAAAAAGAAGAACTACGGGTGAAATGATAGCAGCATTTCAATATTTGAGGGGCTACTACAGAGAAGAGGGAGGCAACTTATTTTCCAAAGCACCAGAAGACAAAACAAGAAAGAATGGATGAAAACTAAACAAGGATACAGGCAACCTAGAACTACGGAGAAATTTTCTAACAGTGAGATCAACCAGTGAAACAATCAACCAGTGAGAACAATCAAACAGTGGAATGGCTTGCCTTCATGGGTTGTGAGTGCTCCATCACTGGAGGCTATTAAGGAGGAGGAGGAGGAAGATGAGGTGGAGGAAGAGGAAGAAGGAGAAGGAGGAGGAGGAGAAGAAGGAGAAGGAGGAGAAGGAGAAGGAGAAGAAGAGAAGGAGAAGAAGAAGGAGCAGGAGAAGAAGAAGGTGGTTCAGTTCAAGAAAGTCAAGTTACCTTTTTGCAAAAAGCAACTTTGGGACAACCATGATCTGGATGATTGGGAATCTTCGTAGACAAAGGGGAGAAGAATTCATTTGAGAGGAAGACCAGCATCTTATAAATTTGGACAGCCATCTATCCCCACCCTCTTTGAATATGTTGCCACTTAGAATGTGCATGTGAGCATAGTGACTTCTTTTCACCATCAACTATGTTGCTTTCATGCTTGTTCTATTTCCTGGAACCAAGTTCCCATGAATTCTGTATCAGAGCTGTGCGAAAAGATATGTTGGAAAGTGTGGGTGTGCAAACATATCACTTGTCTGCAATGTTTCAATGAATCTGTGCCCAAACCCAAAGGGGAAAAGCTGTTTTGAAAAATTGCTACATTCACACTCCCACAAGCTTTGAAGAACATTTTTTTTCAATAGAATCTAAAATATTGCATGTCTTTATTCTTTAGCAGAATACAGGTAGCCCTAGACTTATAATCACAATTGGGACCACAACTTCTGTTGCTGAGCAAGATGGCTATTAAGTGAGTCATGCCTGATTTTTTGGGCCGTGGCTGTTAAGCAAAGATCACTGCAGTTCTTAAGTGAATCATGCAATATGCAAATCTGGGATTCCTGTTGATTTTGTGTCCTGGAAGCCCCCTGGGAAGGTCACAAATGGGAATCACATGACCCTGGGGTGCTGCAACCATTGTATGCATGCTGGTTGCCAAGCACTTGAATTTTGTTCACATAGCAACAGGGATGCTGCAACAGGGATAAATACGGGGACCAAATGTAAGTTACTTGTCAAATGCCGGAAATGAGGAGTCAGAGCAGTTCAAAAGAAAACAGACTGATTGCATGCTAACACTCTCTACAAGAATCTGAACTACTAACAGTCAGGGCAAATTGGTGGTGGATAAGAATCAACAGAATACAAGGTGGGCCGGACTTAGATCTCTTGCAGAAATGAAGAAGACTGATGACATGCTTGACGCCTCCCTCAGGTTCAGCTTGGTCATCTCCTACATTCTTTTTGATGCTGCTGTAACTGTGAATGATTGCTAAATGAACGATTGCAAATCAAGTATTCCTTGTACTCTTAAGGCTTTCACCTTCACGTACAAATCATTCTTGTACACATCTGAACCACGCTTATAGACAGGCACGCAAGAATACTCATATGAACTGCCATGTATTTACAATGGTTGCAGCTTCCCGGAGTCAAGAATTCACCATCTGCAACCTTCCCAGCCAGCTTCCAACAAGGAAAGTCAATGGATGAAGCTGGATTCACTTAATGACTGTATGATTCACTTCGTGACTGCAGTGATTTGCTTAACAAAAAATCATAAAATTAGACGCAACCCACTTAGCAACTTGTCAGTGTTCCAGCAAGCCTCCATTCCAATCAGTAACTCCGAGACAAACATATCTCAAAAGTACCTTCATTAGAATAGCACCTGGCACATCCATGGAATCCGAATCTAAGTTTTTGGGCTTTCCACACATTCTCAAACTACAAATCCATCCCCCTTAGTCGTCATCATATCACATGGCCCAATCACAATCCATTCAAAATCCTTATTTCATCCTGCACCATACTTAATGACCTTGAATTAACAAAAGAATTTTATTCTGTCTACTTAGAGCTACTTAATTAAAATCATTTCCTTCCCACATTCTCAGGCTATGTGGCAGTGTGGAATATGACTTCCAAAGCTGACACAACTACTTTACTTAGCAATGCAAATTCTGCTCGCAATTCTGCTCGTAAGTCAAGGACAACCTATAGAAAAGAAAAATTAGGGGTGACATGATTTGAGGGGCTGCCACAAAGAAGAGGGGGTGTAATTATTCTCCAAAGCACATGAGGGCAGGACAAGAAACAACAGATGGAAGCTAATCAAACAGAGAAGCAACATGGAATTAAGGAGAAACTTCCTAACAGGGAGGACAATTAACCAGTGGAATAGCTTGCCTTCAGAAATTGTGGGCGCTCCATTACTGGAGATTTTTAAGAAGAGTCTAGACCAGGGGTATGAAACTCCATTTAATTGAGGGCTGTATCAGGATTATGTTTGATCTTGGGGGGACGTGGCCAGGGGGGGCATGGCCAGTTCAATATCACTTGTGTTGGGGGCCCATGAAGGGGCCTCCTGCAGTCGTGCCAGTGAAAACGGAGCTCAGGAACACTGCCGTGGCCAACTTCCAAGCCTCCCTTTTCACTGCAGAAGCACTACAGCCAGTTCTTCGACTGTTTCCAGGTGGCCACTTGTGGGCCCAGTTCTAAGCACCCTATATCAGCTGGGTCCAGGCCCACAGTCTAGATTTTGACACCCCTGGTCTAGACAACTTTGTTGTAAGTCACTGCAAGCCAGTGCAGATGGCAGAGGTTATCAGTCATTGAGGACGAAAGGAATCCAGCAGGAATCTGTGAGGACTATGGACGAGGGTCCTAGTCCGATGCAGGATGGGGCCAGACCCATGCTGAGAGTGGGATGCCATTTTCGGAGCTTTTGGAGTCTGGCAGCAGCAAAGCAAGAAAAAGAAACCAACAAAAAAAAGAAGAGAGCGCCTGTTCAACAAGAATGACGACGATAAGATAAAGTGAACAAGAAACATCTAGAAGAACGAAAGAACAGTATGATAGACAGAAAAGGAAACATCAGAAGAACAGAAAAGCATAGAGAGAAGTGAATAATGCCACCACTCCCAAAATAAGAGAAAAAAAAAAAAAGTACAAGATCACTCAAGTAATGAATAGACTTTGCAGGAAAGCAAAAAACAAATATACCAAAGTAAATATACATACTAAGAAGTCAAACATAAGATAAAAGACCATAGATGCAATAATAGGAATACAAAAAGATTATTTCAATAGGAATTTATTAGGAGAATATGGATATAAAATAGTAGCCATGAAGAGCCTAGACAACATTGAGACCGAATGGATAGCAAAACTTATATAAAAAAGGACAACAGCGAGACAGAAGAATTATACACAATCCTGATATATCAACAGCTACATCAAAGATACCACCGAAATTTAGCAATAAAACAGAAGCTACAAAAAAATAAAGGCGAGACAGGGAGAAGAGACGTAGCACAAGGAATGAGAAAGCAGATGTCAAATAGAAAGCATAAGACAGATGGAGTAAGGATGGGAGCGAGAATGCACAAATACCGCAGGCTATCCGAGAAGAGAAGACACGCAGAAGTGAACCCAGTGGAAGAGCGAGAATGCAGAGCGAAGTAGCCGGTGATGAGGATGCAGAGGGAAGCCTAGCGGATGCCTAGTGATGCCTAGTGATCAGAGTGTCACTGCGCATGCGGGAGGATTTGCATTTGCGTCAGTCCCGTGGATTATAAAGGGAAGCAGCTTTGCAAGCAAGTCACCATTCAGAGGAAAGACCTGCTTGCCAGACACAGCTCCACCAGCCAGCCAGCCAGCCAGCGCAACAAACAACCATGGGGAAGAAGAGAAGAAGCCCTCTGCCATTTCCGCTGCCAGCCCTGGCAGAGACAGGGCCCACCACCCAACCCCTGGCCTGACTCTGCCTGCTGCTGGGGTTCTGCGCTGGGCTGACTCTTCTGGTGCTGGAGCTTCTGCTGCACTGCTCCTGGTGCTGGGTGCATTCTCCTGTGCTTACTCTGCTGGCGCTGATCCTGGTGTGGTGCTTCTGCTGGCTGCTCCTGTCCTGCTGGTGTGCTGGTCCTGCTGGTCCTGCTGGTGCTCTGTGCTGCTAGTGCTTACTCTGCTTGCTGCTGATCCTGGTCCGCTGTGCTGCTGGTGCTGTCCTGCGTGGTTCCTGCTTTTGCTGCTTACTTGTGTTGTTTGCTGCTGCTGCTTGTTGTTGTGTGGAGAGCAGCCCCTACAACCTCGAAGCCCCTCTGATGAGGGCCCAGATGGCCCTGCCAGAGGGAGGAAGAGCATACGCGAGAAGAAGAACAGGAGAGGAGCAGACTCCATCGAGAGGGAAACTGATGAGAGAGGTGCTGGAATGACCTGAAGGAGAACGAGTATCTTCTTAGCGGAAGGGACAACAGGCTCTATAGGGACACAAAAGGAGCAGGCTGCTTGGAAGAGATAAGCGGAGAGCCTGGGCTCACTCGGAGGTGCTCCTCGGCTGTTGGAAGCACATGCAACACCTGGTACGGGAAAGTGCACCTCAAGAAAATCTGGCCAGCCACGGGCAAAGCTGACAGACCGAGAGGACCTACGTGATTGGCCAAGTGCAGTTCTTGGAGGGTGAAGAATCTGCCACCGAGGAGCAGCCCCTCTCCAAAACCCTCGCTCTCAGGCAAGCCCGCAGAGAGCCAGTCCTCTGCGTGGTTCAAGAGTCAGCTCCCTGTGTCAGGCAGGTATCTTTGGAGCGTGCCATAACGAGACCCCCCCACCCGACAGTGCACTTTCCCTGTGGCGAGCGTGTGGAGACCCTGACGCAGTGGGGCAAAGGAGAGGGCACTTCCACGCAGTGAAACAATCCACACCCAACCCCAGCTCCCAACCCCCACAGAAAGCAGGCAGAGAGGCAGACCGGAGGGCAGAGGCCACACTGTCCTGCTGGAGATCAGGGACATCCATCAGGAGCAGCGTTAGAGTTTCTCTCTCAGCTGGACACACCGAGTCCCGATCCTACACCCGCAAGCCCTTCCTCACTACGTCAAACCAGACCCTCATGAAATGTTGGAATCACAGTACCAGGGTGATAAAGGCAGGATCACCGGTCTTCTTGTCACAAACCCTTCAGACCCAGATGAAACCATGCTCACAACCCGTCCAGGTCTGCTCCTCGCACCCCAGGTGATGCACTGCCTTTCCAAGGCTTCCACAGCCCCTCCCCTACCAAGGCTATGGCTACTAGGAGGTCCGCAAGCAAGGCAGCCCTTCCCAGTCAGGCACAGGTTTGACGAAACGCCACTGGTGCCCACCGATGCAACTGATGCCACCGATGCCAGCCACGCCACAGATGCCACCCATGCCACAGATGCCACCCACGCCACCAGATGCCACCATCCACAGATGCCACCCAATGCCTCCACCTCGCTCAGCTGTAGGATCAGACATCACCAACCACAAACTGCTCCTTCCTCCACCCCACCAGTCAAGCCCAGCCTTCAGAACATCTGTCATCGTATTGGGGCTGACACCCCATGTCATGGAGGAAGGGGCTCATCAAACATCACAGGACTGAGCAACTCTCTGAAGACTTCCTCCACACACTGTCCCCTGTTGTCCTCTCGGGGGCCAGGCACCCCAATATACCTCAGACCAGCACTCCAGCAGCAGCCAACCTCCAGCAGCACCTGGACCCTTCCCAAAACCCCCCCCCTTTGGTAAAAAAGGGGGGACTGGGCACGTCTCAAAGGGAGCCAAGAAGTGCCAGAGACTGGGTGGCTACCTGTTGACTTTATCTTTGCTTGGACACTTGGGTCATTTTGCTTTTACCAGCTTGGTTATTAATAAGATTATCTTTGCTCACCACACTGTGCTCATTTATTTTTATTAAATAAAGTCTTGTGGAAATTTTAGGAAATGTTTACAGCCTTTGCATGCTTGTGGATGGGTTGAGATAGCAGTGGGATGGGCAGCGATAGCCTATTTGGGATGGGTAATAGCTGTGGGATGGGCAGGATGCCTTTGAAATGGGTAAAGCTGTGGGATAGATAAACCTCCAGTTGCAAGCATAGTGGGACTGTATGCGATCACTCTCCCAGTGCCACACCTTTTTGGCCCTTTATCCGCCAAAAAAATAACAAGGTCATCATTGATCCACAATTTCAACATAAAACCAAACTACTTTATTAACATGCCCTTTCATTGAAGGGCCACTCAACATACTGGCCAATTCATTCCATGGGGATGAGACAGGCTGAACGGGAAGCATCCATTAAGTATCTATCATCCTGTCTTGCCAATCCACTGCTCCAGCTGTGGGAGTTGCACCAGTGTCTACAGGGAGATTGCGCTTCTTCTTCCCTTCACGTGAAACTCTGTTGGGGCTTGGCACATCCACACGTATCTATCAGGTTTCGCCCTTGCCTCCATCCCCCAGGCTCCATGTCCCCCATTGCCTTGTTGGAGTAACCACCGAGCCTGTTCTGCAAACACTGGGTAGCGGTGGCGCATGAGATTGTGCAGATAACAGCAAGCTTCCACGATCCTCCTCACGGTCTCTGGGCGATCTGCATGTGGTGAGGAGTACCTGAAACCGTTGGCCAGTGATGCCAAAGGCGATCTCCACACCCGCCTTGCCCTGACAGCTGTAGTGAAGATCCTCTCTTCACGGGTGAGGCATCTGGAGGTGTAGGGCTTCATGAGTAGGTTCTGAGGGAGAAGGCGTCCATCCCCACGATGAAGTAGGCAACATCTCCTTGTCGTTGGGGTCTGGATCTGGAAAGCCATGATGAGGATTGCTATTCCAGCCCTCCTTGAGGTCACTGGCATGTTACCTGGGCATCTGAAGCTGAGACCTTGCCTGAAGCAATTGGCAATGTGACATTGAACTTTAGTCATGCCATCGACCATGGATGAAGAGGATGACTGCGAAGAAGCCTTGTAGTTGAAATAAGGGGCCCGACTTGGGCTGGAGCTTTGTAGGCCACGAATGCTTGCCATCGTATGGCTCCAACACGTTGTGGGGAAAGTTCCACCTTTCTGATACAACTGCTCCTCAACTTCTTCTCAGCCTTCCTCAAGTAGAGGGCACTGTGAGGAGGTCTCTCCAGGTATTCGTAAGATGATGGCCTGCACCACTTCTCTGACCACAAATGCCTGATGGTGTTTGTATGGCCACCGCTCAGCGTAATGCATGCTCCTGTAGGTGGTCCCGCGAGGCCAGTGGTGCACGAGTCAGTTGCTACTGAGCCCAGGTCCAGGCTGGGCATGGGTTGGGTTTGCGTTTGGTCAACCTGGTCTCAGCCGACTCCAAAAACCTGATCAAACATGGCTTGGGCATCCTCATGTAAGTTCTGGGAATGACGAGGTCTTCGTTCTCTCAGCTCCAACCATCAGCTGTTATACGTCCTTAACTCTGCTCTTCTGGTCGATCCATTTCAGACACCAGACACCTTCTGGCCGCCTCCTTTTTCGTTCGTAGAAAGTGAAAGAGCCTGTAGATGGCTTCGCAACTGGTTAAGAATGATGGTGGCTACCAAAAGAGCTGTGTTGATATCCATGGTGGAGATGACTGATGCTTGTGGAAGAGCAGAGCAGAATGCAAGGCTACAGAGGTCTGCACACAGGGCTGCTGGACTGAAAGTGAGATCCAGGTGAGTTCCTCCCACCTTTTTATAGGCAATATAGTTCTTCACTTTGTGTCCTTTTGCATCCTCTTAGGCATCCTGCAGAGATCCTTAATAATCCGAGATAGGTGTCCCTCTCGAACATTTTTTCCGTTTTATGCTTTGTATGGCGAGCTTGCATCCTTTCATTACGCTTTCTCCATCTGTCTAATCTAACGGTCTTTGGTGTCGTTCCGCGTCCTTTCGTCCTCCTGTGTCCTTTTCTCGCTGGGAGACGAATCGAGTTGCCAGATGTGAGCAGTATGCCTAGCGGATATTAGCGGATGCGTATCGATGACACGATGTGTAAGAACGAATGTTCCCCATATGCGTTGGCGGATGCAGAACGGACACTTTGGATACTACATTTTCCACTCAAAAAGTTTTGTGCAGCTCAAAACTTTTTGAGCAGATGAAATGTCAGTAGATGGATGCTGGACAGATGGAGAGTATGAAAAACGGATGCAGTGAGTACAGAACGGATGCATCGCGTTAACCAATGGATGGCAAGTCTTTCTCTCCATTTTACATCCTCTTTCCATCCGTTGGTGCTGTGTGACAGGGGCTTTATTTGGACTTCTGTTTCTTGGCAGCATTCGATAGCACTAAAAACCCTGCTCTTATCTGGACGAACTGTGCATAATGACTTTTGGCTGGGAATGCAAATAATTCCCAGCGTTGCATTAAAAAAGGTTTTACTTTTAAATTCAGTTTGTGTTTTATTAAATTTGATGAAGCCTGGGTCAGAACACATTATCTGAAATGGTCGAGGTTCTCCTGCTTGAGCAAGGGCTGCACTAGAAGACTTCCAACTCATTCTATTGAATTCTAAAAATTAAACCTCCCCCCCCTTTTTTTTTACAATTGGAGAGTGGGGGTGGGATTCTGAGGAATGCCGTGACAAAGTTTATCCCGGATTCAGGCAGCACCACCACTGTGATTTATAAATCAAATGTTGTTAGCGTTGTGGATCATTTTATGAAATAAAATGCAACTAGTGGGCATTTTGTAGATTAAAGGAGGTTTTAATAAACAGTATTTCTGGGAAAATAGAGCTACATGTTAACACCATTATGGAATGTCCTGTTATTCACTCAAATTGAATATTCTTTGGATGCAGGCAAGCAGGGGATGTGTTAAGAGCTCTCTTGACACCAAAATCACTGCTTACAGAAGTTGCTGAACATTAAGCTTGTATAATAAATGTGACTCAATGCCTTGGGTATCTCTTTTACCCTTTTTCAGTGTGCTGATGGCGTGGCACAAGGCTCAGGGTTGGATTTCTGCATTCAAATCCAGTCCGCTGCAGGTAACCTTCCACTCATGATCTTTCGGAAAAGCAACAGGTTGGGGCCCAATTGTACCTCAGACAACAGTTACCAAACTTGGAAGGGACCTTGTAGGTCATCTAGTCCAACCCACTGCCCACGTGGAAGACCCTACACCATTTCTGACATATGGGAGTCCAATCTGTTCTTGAAAGTCTCAAGTGATGGCATTCCCACAATTTCTGAGGGCAAGGTGTTCTATTGGTTGATTGTTCTCACTGTAAGAAAGTTTCTCCTTATTTCCACGTTAAATCTCTCCTTGTTCAATTTCCATCCATTATTCCTTGTCTGGCCTTTGGGTGCTTTGGAAAATAGCTTGACCCCTTCCTCCCTGTGGCAGCCCCTCAAATATTGGAAGACTGCTATCATGTGTCCTCTGGTCCTTCTCTTCACCAGACTAGCCCAGCCCAGTTCTAGCAACCGTTCATTGTATGTTTTAGCCTCCAGTCCCCTGATCATCCTGGTTGCTCTTCTCTGTATTTTTCTAGAGTCTCAATATCTTTTTTATAGTGTGGTCACCCAAAACTGGATACAATACTCTAGGTGTGATCTTACTAAAGCTTTATAAAATGGTATTAGTACCTCACTTGATTTTGATTGTATCCATCATTACCTGAGGGGAAATGATGTTCCACAGAGAAGGGTCCATCACCAAGAAGACCTATTGTGACTCTGGGTGGCTCACAAAATGAAAAATTGAAAAAAAATACAGCTCGAAAAACAGCCCCCAAATATATATAGCCACAAAAATAATTAAGGACAATAAAACAAAGAAGAGACATGATAGCTCAGCAGATAAAATGCAGTATTGCAGGCTAATTCTACTGACTGCTAGGAGTTTGATTCCCATGGCTCAAGGTTGTCTCAGTTTTCCAATGTAAGTAGAATCTGATTAGAATCAGAATCTAGCTAGAATCAGAGAGCTGTGGTGGCACAGTGGTTAGAACCAGTATTGCAGGCGAACTCTGCCCACTGCCAGGAATTCGATCCTGACTGGTTCAAGGTTGACTCAGCCATCCATCCTTCCAAGGTCAGGAGGGCCCAGATTGTTGAGGACAATATGTTGACTCTGTAAATTGCTTAGAGAGGGCTGTAAAGCACTGTGAAGAGATATATAAAGCCCATGTCACACTGCACCAATGGATGGAAAGAGGATGTAAAACGGAGAGAAACACTTGCCATCCGTTAACGCGATTAATCCGTTCTGTACTCACTGCCTCCGTTTTTCATCCTCTCTATCCGTCCAGCATCCGTCGACTGAGGTTCCATCCGCTCAAAAAGTTTTGAGCTGCTCAAACATTTTGAGCGGGAAAATGTATCCAACACGTCCGTTCTGCATCTGCAAACGCATATGGGGAACATTCGTTCTACATCAGTTGTCATCCGTTACGGGTCCGCGATATCCGCTAGGCATCTGTTGCACATCTGCGCAACTTGATTTCGTTCCAGCGGAAAATGGACACAGGGAGGAAGCGAAACGGACGCGGAACGGACACAAAAGCGTTAGTTAGCAAGATGGGAGAAAGGATGGAAAGTGGATGCAGCTCGCATACAAAGCATAAAACGGAAAAAATGTTCACAGAGGGGACCTATCTCGGATATTAAGGATGTCTGCAGGATGCCTAGAGGATGCAAAAGGACACATAGTGGAAAACTTATATTGCCTATAAAAAGGGGGAGGAACTCACCTGGATCTCACTTTCAGTCCAGCAGCCCTGCTGTGCAGACCTCTGCAGCCTTCATCTGGCTCTTGCTCTTTCCACAGCATCGTCATCTCCACCATGGATCGTAAAACAGTCCTTTTGGTAGCCACCATCGTTCTTGCAACAGTGCGAAGCCATCTACAGCTCTTTCAACTGTTCTACGGGAGAAAAGGAGGCGGCTAAGAAGTGTCTGGGTCTGAAAATGGATCGCCAGAAGAGCAGAGTACGGACTGTACAACAAGCTGATGGTGGAGCTGAGAGGAACGAAGACCCTCGTGCATTCCAGGACTTCATGAGGATGCTCTCAGCCATGTTTGACGAAGTTTTGGAGTGGCTGAGACCCAGGTTGACCAAAGGCAAACACCAACTTCCAGCCCAGCCTGGACCCTGGCTCAAAGTGGCACTGACTCCGTGCGACCTGGCCTCAGGGGACCACCTACAGGAGCATGCATTACGGCTGAAGGGTGCCATACAACACCATCAAGCATTTGTGGTCAGAGAAGTGGTGCAGGCCATCATCTTAGAATACCTGGAGGAGCTCCTCCAGTTGCCCCTCTACTGAAGGAAGGCTGGAAGAAAGTTGCAGAGCAGTGATATCAGAAGTGGAACTTCCCCCACAACCGTTGGAGCCATAGATGGCAAGCATGTGCCTGCAAAGCTCCAGCCAAGTCGGGTTCCACTTATTTCAAACTACAAGGGCTTCTTCAGCATCATCCTCTTCAACCATGGTCGATTGCTGACTAGAAGTTCAATGCTCCAGTGCTCAATGCTTCAGGCAACAGGTCAGCTTCAGATGCCCAGGTATACAACGCCAGTTACCTCAAGGAGGGCTGGAATGCAACCTCATCATAGGATTCCCAGATCCAGACCCCCACGCAAGATGTGCCCTACTTCATCATGGGGATGACGCCTTCTCCCTCAGAACCTACCTCATAAAGACCTATACTTTATGTTCAAATGTGTGGATCAATGCTTACATTGTTATTGATATTGAAGGGCGAAAGTGTGGCACCTGCGAGGTGTGGACCATACAGTCCCACTATGCTTTGTACTGGAGGTTATCTATCCACACTTATTAGATCTTATAGAAGCAAGTTGATAATCTATATAAACAAGACAGAATAATAATTTAATTTATGTCGATTTCCATCCCACAGGTATCTCTGGGCCATCCCAAGGTATCCTGCCCACCCACAGCTATTACCCATCCCACAAGGTATCCCTGCCCATCCCACTGCTATCTTACCCATCCACAAGTTAATAGGCTTAAACCATTTCCACCAAGACTTTATGACAAAAATAAATGAAGCAAGTGTGTGAAAGCAAAGATAATCTTTACTTAATAACAGCTGCTAAAAGAAAAAATGACTGAAGTCCAATGTGCCAAAGCAAAAAATAAAGTAACAAGTAGCCACCCAGTCTTGCACTCTTCTTGGTCACTTTGAGGCATCCCCAGTCTCAGGTGGTGAAGGGTCCGCGTGCATGTGGAGGTGGCTTGCTGCTGGAGGCTGCTGGTCTGAGGTGGCCTCTCGGTGCCTGGCCCCGAGAGGACAACAGGGACAGTGTGTTGAGAAAGCTCTTCCAGAACAGCTGGCTCAGCCCATGATGTTGAAGAGCCCTTCCATCCATGACATTGGGGTGTCCAGCCCCAAATACCGATAACAGATGTTCTGTGGCTATGGCTTGGCTGGTGGGGTGGAGGAAGGAGCGTGTAGTGGTGATGTCTGATCTACAGCTGAGCGAGGTGAGGCATGTGGTGGCATTGTGGATGGGTGGCATCTGTGGCATCAGTGGACTGGTGCATCCGATGTACCTGTGCCTGGGCCTGGTGAAGGGCTGCCTGTGCTGCTGAGCTCCTAGGTAGCCGTAGCCTTGGTAGGGGAGGGCCTGTGGAAAGCCTTGGAAGGGCAGTGACATCACCTGGGTGGAAGGAGCAGGGCCTGGACTGGGTGGGAGCAGGTTCATCTTGGTCTGGACGGTTGTGAGAAATCGGGTGACCCGTCCTCCTTCACCACTCTGGTACTAGGGTTCTGACATGTTCAGAGGCTCTGGTTGACGTAGGTTGGAGAAGGGCTTGGGTTGGAGATGGGGCTCGGTGTTGTACCAGCTGAGAGAGGAGATTCCACGGCTGCTCCTGATGGTGTCTCTTATCTCCAGCGGAACAGTGGTGGCTTTGCCCCTCCAGTCTGCCTCTCTGCCTTTTCTGTGGAGTTGAGCTGGGGGTGGTTGCGGGTTGGGCTGTGGTGGAAGTGCCGCTCCGTTTCTCCACTGTGTTCAGGGGGTCCTCCACGCACTCCCACCAGGGGTAGTTAACAGCTGTAAGGGGGGGTCCCTCCGTCGTGGGCACGCTCCACAGATACCTGCCTGGGGACACAGGAGCTGGCTCTTCTGCCAGAATAGGGACTGGCTCTCATCAGGCTGCCTGAAGAGAGAGGTTGCGAGAGGGGCTGCTCCTCGGTGGCGGAATCTCAACCGCTCCAAGAAGCTGCAATTGGCCATCACGTAGGTCTCTCTGTCTGTCAGCTTGACCGCGGGCCTTGGCCGATTTCTTGAGGTGGCTAAGCTTCCCTGTACCAGGGTGTGCATGTGCTTCCATCAACCGGGAAGCAACCTCCGAAAGTGTAGCCCCAGGCTCTCCGCTTCTCTCTCAAGCAGCCTGCTTCCTCTTTGTGGTCTCGATAAGAGCATGTGTCCTTCTGCAAAGGTATTCATTCTCTTCTCAGCCACGTCAGCATTTATCCTCATGTTCCTCTTGATGGAGTATTGCCTCCTCTCCCATTCACGCGTCTGCTCTTCCTCCCTTTGGCAGGGCCATATGGGCCCTCATCAGAGGGACTTCAAAGGTGTAGGCCCCCCTCATTACGGCTGATGTGCTCCTCCACACCACCACCAGCAGCAGCAGCAACAACAACAACAGTAGCAAAGCAAAAGCAGGACCCAGCAGGACCAGCAGGACACCAGCAGAAGCAGGAGCACCAGCAGAGAAGGCAGACCAGCAGCACCAGCAGACCAGGAGCAGGACCAGGACCAGGAGCAGGACGGAGCAGGACCAGGTCAGGCCAGAGCACCAGCGGACCAGCAGCGACCAGGAGCAGCACCCGCAAGTAAGTAACCAGCAGGACCAGCAGGACCAGGAGCAGCGCCAAGCAAACTAAAAACACCAGAGAAGCACCCAGCACCAGGAGCAGCGCCAGCAGAGTAAGCATCAGCAGAAGCCACCACACCAGAAAGTCAGCATCAGCAGAGTAAAGCACCAGCAGAAGCACACACCAGAAGCAGCATCAGCAGAAGCACCCACCTCCAGAAGCAGCATCAGCCGAAGCCCCAGCACCAGAAGATCGAGCCGGGCAGCAGAAGCCCAAGCAGAAGCACGAGTTAGGGCCAGGGGGTGGGAGGGTGCTTGACCTCATCTCCCACTCTGACTAGGACCTCTATCCTCTTGCAGGGCTGGCAGCAGATGGCTGAGGCTTCCATTTCGCTCCCCATGGTTGTTTGGGTTTGGCTGGCTGGCTGGCTGGCTGGCTGGCTGGCGTGGCTGGCTGGCTAGCGGCTGGCAAGCTTGTGTCTGGAAGCAGGTCTTTCCTCTGAACTGGTAGACCTGCTTGCGAGGCTGCTTCCCTTTATATCTGCGGGGCTTGCATGCAATCATCCTCCCCGCATTGTCAGGTAAACGCTTAGCGCATCCGCTAGGCATCCGTTCGGCTTCCGCTAGGCTTCCGGGTCTGCATCCGCTTCATCCACTCAGGCATCCGCTCTGCATCGCTCTTTCATTCCGCATCACTTTGCTGGTGCTCCCCGGAAAGCCTGCGGATGTGCCATTCGCTTTCATCCGCTTCCCATCCGCTAGGCTTCGCGTGGAGCAGGCCGCTTTCATTATCCGCCCTACGTCTTCCCTCCCGTCCATTCTTTTCCATGTTGTCCGCTCTGTGTTATGCAAATTTGGGGCACTTGTTGAGGAGTGGGAATAACAAACGTATGGAACATTTTGCTCATCCGCTGTGTCCTTTTTACAAACGTTTTGCATCCGTTGGCCAGTGTGACAGGTCCTTTAGTCTAATTACTATTGCTATTGCTAATATAAACCACAAAATCTTAAAAACATAAGCACAAAGCCATAAAAATATAAATTTGTAGGAGAGCACTATTCATTTTCTTGACTATATACCCACTTACCAGGATCTCTGATAACTTCACTGTATACCCAAATCACATGGAAAAGACATGTCTTCAGTCTTCCAAAAAGCTAAAATATTGGGGTCAAACTCAGTTCAAGGGAAAGATTGACACTGTGAACGAAGGCAAATATAGACATCCTAATGTTGCAGGATCCAATCTGAGTCAGTCACTGGGACCAAAGGTTTATTCTTCCAAGCTTTTGGGCTTGTGATGGTGCCCATCACCAGAGATGTTAACTCTCTCCTGACTGAAATTCATTCAAAAATGGAACCTGCAGCATACCCTTTTTGTTGGCTCTGTCATGCCTGTCACAGACAAATAACTCAGGGAATTTTGCCCAAATTATTTGTCAGCCAGATTGGTCAAGGATCCAAAAATCCTGGAAAGTTGATAGAAAACTTGGAGTTCTTTAGAAGCAACGCAATACAGATTTGCAGAGTTTCTTTATGAATTCTGCCATGATATGCCTCTATAAATCCTTTTGCCTGATCCAAATCCTTTAGTCCTTGGAATATTTAGATAGTTTACAGAGGATAAGCAATCTATCTGAATGTTACTGAAGAACAGCTCTCTATTGTAGAGATTCACAAATTAAGACCTTCATAGAATAACAGAGTTAGAAAGGACTTTGGAGGTCTTTTAGTCCAACCTTCTGCTCAAGCAGGAAAATCTATACCATTCCAGACAAATGGCTGTCCAGTCTTTTCTTAAAAGTCTCCAGTGATGGAGCACCCATACTTTCTAAAGGCAAGCCATTCCACTGGTTAATTGTTCTCACTGTTAGGAAGTTTCTCTCCTTGATTAGTTTCCATCCATTGCTTCTTGTCCTGCTCTCAGATCCTTTGGAGAATAAGTTGACCCCTCTACCTTCTTTGGGGCAGTGACCTCTTGCCAGTGTTTTTGTCTTTGAATATGGGACACAGAACATATCTCCACAAGATATTGAAAAGTTGTATGTCAGTGCAAAGTATTCAACTCACAGGAACTAAGTACATTAAACACACTTAATCCATTCATTTTCAATTAAATCAATGTTCACAAGTTTCTTTCCTGTAGCTTCACCCTAAAGTCCTGTGACTCAAAAAGCCAAGTCATATTTTTTTCAGTTAAAATTAGGAGCACATTTTTTTTCTTTGTTGAGATAAAGGGGAAGTTCAACTTAGGGACCTGTTCTTACAGTTTTCTTGTCAAAAAATAGGGTTTTCCATTGCCTTTTTCTGGACTATGTTTTGACTTCCAGTCTAGTATTCCTTAGTGGTCTCCCATAAGCTTCTTTGCCAAGGTTCTTGGCCATCTGCTGTTGAGACTTGTTCTGTTGAAGATGTAACCTACTTAAAAAGCAACTATCTTCATACTTTTGAACAGCAGATAAATAAATGTCTCATATTCTCAGGATGGCTGTGAGGATCTTTGAAGATCCAACTCAAATAACTGATTTGACAAATCAAGTCAAGTCAACTACCTAACTCCATACAAAGGAGTCACCACATTCATGTTGGAAGTCCATCAAATTGTTGGGTCATTTCAAAGGCAACTGAGCTGAATGAAGTCATCAAAGACTTTACACAAAGGAATGATTCAACTGGGTGATCTTCCATCTGAATCTTCAAGTGGAAATTTCACATAGGCCAAATTCTTATTTTTGGTACAAAAGGGTGAATTGGAACATTCTTAGTTAACTCACATTTTTTTACCACTTGTGCAATTTTTAGTACTGCCTGACTTGTTTGACGAGGATATGCCAGCATTTCAAATTCCTTATGAACTGAAGTTCTTTCAAAGAACTTTCCTAATAAGATAAAGTGGACGGAGAGAGAAGATTGTCTCTTGCTGATAGTGCTACTGCTTACCGCCATCTTTGGTTGCTTTCTTCTGCTCATCAGTCATTCTCTTTGATTAAAAACATCAGAGAAGCTACAGTAACAAGGTGGCAGCAGAAGTCAGTAGCTTCTTAGCAAATGAGTAGGAAGAAAATCATGAATTGTGTTCTAGTTTGTCTTTCTGACCCGCCTTTGCAGATAATAGAAACTGAAGGAATGTAGAAACAATAGCCGTATTACAGGGTGTTCTAACATCAAAAAGGGAGAAATAGATGAAAGGCTGAACTCTATAGAAATAAGAAGGCCCTCTGTCTGCAGAGATATTGAGCCAAGATCAGGTAGAAGTACAGAAAGCAGAAGGAGCAATACATATCTTGAAGTTGCCTTCTTTGCATTATTTCCCCACCTAATTGTGTTCTGTCCTCTGAGATCTTCACCAACCCAAAAATATTAAATTCCCAATTACTGAAGGGTGAGGGTGAATTATTCTTAATCTATTTGTTTGTGAAATACCAATGGATAAATTCATATACATGTATTTAGAAGGAATATTTTCACAACCTTTACAAAAGCTTAGAGGAGCTGAGTTTATATACCTTGGGTTATTTGACCTTTGTTTATCAAAGAAGCCACAAGATTTGGGGTTCATATATTCTTAAGTCCAATGTTAAGACTTCACCCATGATATACAAAATACAATGGCTGGGTTAACATTATAGGTAGTCTCACCTTACAACCAGTTGCTTAGTGACCATTTGAGGTTCTGACAGACTTACTGGAGGTACTTGTAACCAGGATTTGAAGTCCTAAGCATCATTCTCCCTACTCATAGTTACGTGACTGCATTTTGAGCACTTATCAACCAGATAGCACTTATGGATCAGTGGTGGTATTCAGCAGGTTCTGACCAGTTCTGGAAAACTGGTAGCGGAAAATTTTGGTAGTTCGGAGAACCGGAAAATCCCACCTCTGACTGGAGATTTTACAGTATCCTTCCCCTGCCACATCCACGAAGCCACTCCCACAGAACCGTTAGTAAAAAAAATTGAATCCTACCACTGTTATGGATGTTCACAGTGTCCCATGGTCAGATAACTGTGATTTATCTATTGATTTATTTGTATCCCATCATTATTATTTTTACAAATCACTCAAGGTGACATACATATCCAATCTGCCTTTGTTTTACAATGGTTTTGCAAAAAAACTAACATCGACTTCTGGTTTTTGGTAAACTACACTGATAGCAAACCAACAGCCATTTCAATAAGGTAATAAATTTTGAATTGGTTACATGACCCATCTGTTTTATGACTGTCATGAGTTACAATCCTATTGGGGAGGGTTTATAATGGTCATAACTGAAGGACAACCTGTATACACTAAGTCAAACAAGGCTTGCCTCATAGTGTATAAAGACAAGTAAAATGAGAATGGGGGAAATAATTGAAAAAACATTATCCAGTGTGTTCCATGTATCTTTCTTGCCATCAAATGTACAACATATGTTGTTTGGGCTTCCAGTTGTGTAAAATATCCAATTTCATAATCAGAGGATGCCTCTGAAGAAGGCAAAACAAAACAATTAAATGATATGCTGGATAAAATCTAGTCAAATAGATGTTCTTAACCTCAGGGCATCATCTGCAACTGCCAGTGAAACAGAATAAGAGAGAAGCCACAAGGAGCCATATTCAGAAAATATAAAATGTTCTGCTTCTCTCTACTGATTGAAATGTTTACGTAGCAGACAATTCAACAAAGTGTTCTGAATTTGGCATCCATCAAGAACAGTCAGTAAAGTTTTCTTAAGCTACTACCTCTTATGGCTTCAGTTTGCTCAATGAGAGTGTTTTTTTTAAATTAGAATAACAATGGAGCTTCCATCATTTGAGATATATTTAGATAAAATGCCATCACAAGATGCATCACAAGACCCTCACCTGATGTGACCTTCCCATCACAAGAATGACTGACCATATGGAGCCCTTATAATCAGAATAACCACCAACACGGACATTCCCTAAATTCCACTGAAGATGTTAACTAGCCTAGAAATAAAACATTTGGAAAACAACCCACGAGCTCAGAGAATGAACCTTCAATCTCACAAAATGCTATCTATTGGTTTTAAATGGCCTTCTCTTCTTCCCATATTGTTTTAGCTGAGACTGAAACATAACTGATGTCCAGCATTCAACAACCCAAGAAAAAAATATTAATAACCACAATATTTAAGAAATAACATTATGCTTATTTGGTGCCCTCTAAACACCTACTGTGGTACCTTGCTACTCATTGTTAATTGGTTCCGGCAGGTGTGATGAATACCAAAAATGATGAGTTCAAAATGTTTTTTTCCCATAAGAAATAATGTAGTGAGTCACAAGGCAGCTGACACTGACAAGTTCTAGCTTGAGCATTGAGTACCAAACAAATGATGAGTCCCAGGACAAAAGTTTCACATCAAAATGCAAAGAGATTGGACAACCATTTGTCTGAAATAGTACAGTAGAACTTCTGGTTATAACCATAATTCGTTCCATAACTTTGGTGTTTTCTTCATCTTCTAACGTTTCATCTTCTGGAATTTCTGGGTCAGAGGTCATGTTTGATCACCACCTGAATATGTGTTTGTGACCAGATTAAAAAAAATTGTAAATTTTTTGGTCAGAACCCAATTTAGTCATGGTCAGAATCATTTGTGACCAGAGGTTCTGTTGAATAGGGTTTCCCACTTAAGCAAGCAGTTGGTCTTGAAAACCTCCAAGTTCCCTTCCAACACTCCATTATTCTGTTATAAATGTGTTGAGTAATGAATTTGATGAGTTTGAAAGCAGTTGAGTACCAACGTACCCCTGTATCTCTAATGGACCATAGGGACAGTCTTGAGGAAGTGTGTTGTGGTCCACCAGCAGCCCGCGGAGATGGTAGCAGAGTTGGACAGTGGGGAGGAACATAGGCCAGTCCGGGAGTCAGGGGAGGATTCAGATGAGGGTCCTGCATCTGATACAGAGATGGGGCCAGATCTATCTGGGAATTATGTGTTGACTCTGGAGCCTCCAGAATCTGACAGCAGCGAGGCAGAGGAACAAGGGGAGCCTGTTCCCAGTGCACACATGAATAGAGCTGCCACAAGGCAAGAACAGTTAAGACAAAAGGGGTGACTTGGGAAGATACAGATAATCAGAGTTGGAAGGGACCTTGTAGGTCATCTAGTCCAACCCTGTTCTTAACAAACCCGTGCTGACTGCTAGTTATTACTTTACTTGTTTCTTGATGTTGGCAGATCTGTTTTTTTATTATCTTTTCCAGTATCTTCCCAGGTATTGATGTTAGGCTGATTGGTCTATAGTTTCCTGGGTCTGTTTTTTTTTCCTTTTTTAAAGATGGGAATCACATAAGCTCTTTTCCAGTCCTGATAGTTTCCCGGTGCTCCAGGATTTTTGAAAGATATGGTGCAGGGGTTCTGAGATGACCTCTGCCAGCTCCTTTAAANTTTTTTTTTTTTTGCTTATTTTAACTTTTATTTCTGGTCTGTCTTTTACAGTTAAGTTTTTGGTGGGCTGAGCTATCGTTTCTTTTTGCGTGAAGATGGATACAAAGAATGAGTTAAGCAGTTCTGCTTTCTCTCTGTTGCTTGTTACTTCCTTGCCATCTTCTCTCTTTCGTGGGCCGACTGTTTCCTTGATTTTTTTCTTGTTATTTATTTGTTGGAAGAAATGTTTTTTATTATCTTTGACTTTTATTGTAAGTCTTTGTTCGTTCTGAGTCTTTGCTATCCTGACTTCGTCTTTGCAGATTCTGGTAATCTGCTGATATTCTGCCTTAGTTGTATGTCCTTCTTTCCATTTTTTGTACTTGTCCTTTTTTGGGGAGTAAGGCTTAGAGGTGATTGGCCCTCCCATAAGACAGTCGAAAGGGTTGGTAGTTTTAAATTTCTGAGCACTTATATCTTGGAGGATTTCTCATGGACTATGAATGCTAACATGCTTGTAAAGAAGGCACAGAAGAGGCTGCGCTTCATGAGATTGCTCAGTAAGATAACTCCATCTCAGTATCTACTTCTGTCCTACTACCGCAGCACCATTGAGAATGTCCTGACAAACGGCATTCCTGCATGGAATGGGAGCAGCTTGTAGCAGACAAAAAAGCTCTACAAAGAATCATTAAAATTGCCCAGAATATCATCGGGCTCCAGCTACTAGCCCTGGATGACATTTTCGCATCTTGCTGTTTGAGGAACTTGCACAACATTCTCAGAGATTCTTCCCATCCTGCTTAAAATTTTTGTGAACTATTACCTTCTGGCAGAAGATACAGAACAATTAAAACTCAGACCACACATTTTCTGAACAGTTTCTATCCCAGAGCTATAATTGCATTTAACAATGAACTTAAGGACCACCATCAGTGAGATGTTGGACAGTATTATTTGGTCTGTTGTGTGGATGCTTGTGTGTTTTAGAGGGTGGGAAATGTTTGTGGGTGGGGGAATGTTTGGGGATTGTCATGTGTGTGTGCATGTTGGGTCTGGTTTCTGAGTGTTATGTGAATTTCATTGTATGTCTATACGGTGTATATACATACAATGACAATGAAGTATTATTATTATTACTATCCAGAGATCTCAGCAATGACTCTGATAGCTAGGAATTCTGGGAAATGAAGCCCTCCCATCTGGAAGTAAGGCTTTTAGTAGGAACGAGGGCCAGAATTTGGTTCTTTGGATTCAAGAAGCTCATTCTTATCTTTATCCCAAGATTAAGAAAAACTGAGGAAATCATTTCTTGTATATATTAATTACTGATTGATGAATTCATAGAATATGATTAATTGGATTACTTAACTGGCTCAGTCTGGTTTCTGAATCCACTAATCCAAAATGATACTAGGACAATTGTAAGTCAAATTTCTCCTCTCTAATTAGCCATGGTGTAGTTTCCAAATATTGTCCAGTCAGTCCTCTAAAAAAATGAGACAGGAGCACAGGGTGATTGAAAATGCAAAGAATTTGATTACTGTACTCACTGCCAAGGTGAAACAATAGAGAATAGGCACCCCAAACACTCATTGGCTGTACATCCTACATTATGCCAACTGATGCATGTCTAAATAATACAGAGGGGGCCTGTGGCAAAGTCCCAAGAGGTGGGGAGCTGACTTGGGAGCAATAGAAAAGAAACATTGAATCCGAAATATATGGAAAAACTGCTGTAGTTTATTCCCTTCAGACCCTTGAGCATTAAGTGTCAGAGGTTGATGCTTTGGAGGATCAGCAGTCCAAACCAAGAACTCAAAAGTAATTTCTCAAACTACAGAACAATGTTAAACCAAGGGAGAAAATATGGCAGACAGCAGCAGTTTGAGAGTTGTTATCCTCCCTTTGCACTAGGAGACTCCATGGATATTTCAGCCTCAGCATAAGGTCAGTTCCCTTCTTGGGAAGTCTCTGGCTTTTTCTTTTCTTCTAAGGAGGCTCTCCATTATCTGCTTATGGGCCTGAAAGACAAGTGGAGCTCCAGCAAAACAGGATGAGGAGTGTTTTTATACAGGCCATGGTAAAAGTAATTCCAGCTATTGTTTCCTTCACAGGCTTCTCTTGGCCATTATTTTCTCCTCTCTGTCATCCCCCTTCTACACCTTCTTCTCCAACCCTCGCATCTACTCTTTCAACAGATAAACCTTTAAACTTAGCCAGCTCTGGATCCACAGGCACTGTCAATCAGCACCTGTGACTAAGTGATGAGGATGCTGAAGTTTTCTCTTCGCCGTATTTTACCCTACTTGGGCCTCAGGTAAGCCTTTTGGGATGGGCTTTCTGGGCTTCAGATTTTCCATGGGGTCATCAGGTACCAGCCATACTTGTTTTTTGGTTGCTTGGATCACTTCATCTCCTGCTTGGAGTAAACCACATGACCTGGGGGAAGTTTCTTGTCCAGCATCTGGCTTGCTTTTAGCTTGTCTTGGAGAAGAATAGATTTTTTTCAGTGATGGGAACTGATCACCTGCTTTTGAAAGAGTAGAGAATACTCCATCATCCTCTTCAACCTGCTCGTGAATCTCACAAGTCTTCAAACTGGAACCAGGTTGGCTTGCAGGCTCCACCCATTTTTTAAGCAGATTAATATATTAAGTTTGCTTTGAGGGGCAGTATCCAGGCATCAGGATTTCATAGCTGACTGGTCCTAAGCATCGAAAGACTGAAAAAGGCCCTTGCCACTGAGCTAGCAATTTGCTTGCAGTGGAAGGGAGGAACAGTAACACTCTCTGCCCTGGATTAAATACTCGCAAGTTAGTATGCTGGTCATAGTATACTTATTATGCACTTGAGAGTGTCTAATGTTGTCTGAAGCCAGCTTCCTTATCTGGTCTAGCTTGTCCCCCATTTGCAGGATATAGCTAATATTTCTTGAAAGAGACTTGGCCTTTCCCTCCCAAATTTCCCTAACCATTTGAAGGGGTCTTCTGACTTTTGGACCACATAACAACTCATAAGGAGAGAATTCCATAGAAGCCTGAAATAGCTCCCAATAAGCAAACAATTAAGACCAGGAGCCACCTGTCCCAATCAGAACCTGTCTCTGAAATGTATTTTCTCAGCACTTGTTTTAGGGTTTGGTTGAATCGTTCTACTAGACCATCAGACTGAGGAGAAATTTTGATTCTCTTAATTCCCAATTTTTTTATGAAGGAGATTCATAGTTTGGCTTGTAATGTTTTTCTCATGGTCTGTAACTATCTCACCAGGGATTCAGATTCTAGAGAACAATTCTATTAAGGTTGAGGCAACCTCCTGGCTGGTATCTGTTCTCAGAGCAAATGCTTCAAGTTAACTTGTGGCATAGTCACATACTACAAGGATAAATCTATAGCCTCGTTGACTTTTTGCTAACGGACGTATTATATCCATAGCTATGGTTCTGAAGGGAATATCCACCATGGGAAGAGGGAGCAATGGACTCTTCTTTGGATCCTTGAGGAGTTCTGATTTTTGGCATTCTTACAGCATGCACAAAACTGGTGAGTATCAGCATACACTCCTGGCCACCAAAAGACACATGCAATTCTGGTGTATGTACGCTGATGCTCCTGGTGTCCTGTCCAGGGTATAGTGTTCCTGATTCTCATGATTAGAGATCTGCATGCCATGGGCACAACTAATCTAGAACCACAATTGTCGATGACATACAGTATGTCATTCCTTTGGGTAACCTTTTTACCACCTGGTAATAGGCTCCCCAGTTGTGAAAGTACCTTCTGTAGAGAAGGATCAGCTGTCCTATATTTTCAGGAAGTTCCCACTTTGATTCTGTTCTTTCTTTAGGATTGTTGACTTGAGTTTCCATGCACGGATTCTCCTCTTTTTTCTTCTTCCTCTTCCTCTTCCTCTTCTTCCTCCTCCTCCTCCTCCTCCTCCTCCTCCTCCTCCTCTCCTCCTCCTCCTTCTTCTTCTTCTTCTTTCTTCTTCTTCTTCCTTTCTTCTTCTTTCCTCTTCTCTCACTCTCTTACTCTTCTTCTTCTTCTTCTTCTTCTTTTGAGTTTTCGGTTTCTTAGTTTTCCCTGGGGTCTCACTCAGGGTTCCCTGGGGATCGGGTAGCCTTTCCCACAATCAATGCATTTGGGATTGAGCCTGAGTGATGAGAGCAGGGTTTGTCTCCAAGAGTTCCTTCAGGTTCAGGAGGTTTTGCCCCAGGATCATGTCATAAGGTAAGGTGGGATTCACTCCCACATGGAGAGAAAAAGCTCACCCCCCAACTTCTACTGGGACCTTAGCCACAGCATGAGGTCTGGATTCACCATCAGCCCCCAAAACGAGAAGTTGTTGACTTGGAATATACATCTGGGGGGATACATGCACACTTTTAATCAAACTCTGGGAACATCCTGTATCAAGGAGTGCTTTCAGTGGTTGGCCATTGACCACTGCAGTTGTCAGTTTTAGTTTAGTTACAGTGTCTCCAGGCATTTCCTCCACCATCTCATATGTGGCTAGGGGAAACTGCTCAGTCTGATGTCCTCCTGTATGACAATGAAAACACTCTCGTGGCTTTCCTACTCTTGGTCTACTGCTTTTAGTGTTACCTTCAGTGATCCTAAAAGTCTGACCACTGATATCTTTCTTGGCACTACTTTTAGGAAGGCCCTTGGTTGACCAGGTTGTGCAGTTTGTGGCCCAGGACCCCTCCTGACCGCCAGGATGGCATTTGATCATTCTGGTTGGTTGGACTTTCTGACTCCTTTTGAGCCAGTAGCCAGCAATCTTCTCAAGTGGGACTTCCTCTTTTGGGAAGCTGTTGTCCCTTTTCCTAGTTTCAGAGTATCTGGAAACAGAAGTCTGGTGAGCCAATAAATAGTTCTCTGCCAGTTCTAAAGCTTGGTTACAGTTGTTTGGTTGGTGTTCTAGAACCCAGTGCTGTACTGCTTCTGGAAGGATGTTAACAAATTGCTCTAAAACTACACATGCAAACACTTCTTGGGAGGTCCTTATTTCAAGAGACAGCCATCCCCTGGCAAATTCTGAGCTGATTCAAGGCTTTTCGAGGTCCTTCCTCTTCTTTGAATTGATATGTTCGAAACTGTTGCCAATTGGCCACAGAATGGAGTTCAACCTGCTGTTGAATTTTAGCCTGAACCAGTTTATAGTCAGCAGACTCTTGGGGTGAAGGATTTTTACAGGCTTTCAAGGCCTTCCCAGTCAGACAGGGAACCAGCCATGACACCTCTTCTTCTTTTGGCCAGGGGCATGCAGTAGCTTCAAATTTTGTTAAATAAAAGTTCACATCCTCATTCTTCCCCATCTTCACTAGCTTTGGAAGAGGAACAGTAGGAAGGGTTAAGGAAGAATCATCCCATCTGCAGATATCCAAACTAACTGATGTCTCCTTCTGATGCCTTTGCTCATGGTGGTCCCCTTCATCTTGGGCACATCTTTCCCTTTCCAGCTGATCTTGGCATGCTTGCTCCTGCCAGTGCTGTTCTGCATCATCTAGGGCTTGTTTCTGGTACATCAGAGCTTGCAGAATGGCTGTGATGGGATCGACTTTGCCTGTAGCCTGGTCGTTAGGTGCCGACTCCTTTAAAAGTGGGCCTTGGGTTGGTTCATCAGAGGTAACGTCATCATGGTTTGAATTAATTGCTGCATCTTCTCTGTCCACGTTCTCACTCATGGCAAGATGCTGTTGCTGAACCAATTTAGAGTAAGCTTGGCTTTGGCCAACTAGTACACCATGTCTTAATTTAGCACCCCTCTGGGATCCCTTTCAAGGGTCAGTTGCTTGCACTAATCAGGCCTCTTCTGCAGCTGAGACCAGTATGGCAAAGTCCCTTGCAGACAGGTGGGGAGCTGACTTGAGAGTAAAACAAAAACAAAACACTGGACCCCAAATATATAGAAAACCTGATGTAGTTTATCCTCTCCAGACTCTTCAGAATTCAGGGTTAGGAGTTGAACTCAAAGACTCTTCAGTGGTCCAAACCAAGAACCCAAAACACTGGAAAAAAAAATGGGATTAGCAGCAGAGCAGTCTGAGGCTTGTTATTCTCCCTTTGCATCAAGAGATGCAATGGGTGTTCCAGCCTTGGCACATTTAGCAATGTCCTGCTTGGGAAGTCTGGCTCTTTCTTTTCTTCTACATAAGACTTTCCAGTATGAAGGACTTGCTTTATTCTCAGCCTGAAAGATGAACTGCGTCCTGGATAAACACCCGAGAAAGATGGGGGAGTCTGTTTATACAGGCCTTGTAAGGTTACTTCCAGCTGGTGCTTCCTCTTCTGGCTTCACTTGGCCATTGTCCTCTGCACTCTATCATCTCTCTCTACATCCTTCTCCAACCTTCACATCTAATCTCTCAAAAGAGCAGCTTTTGAGCTTAGCAGCCCTGAGATCAGAGTTACTTGCTCTCAGGAGATAGGGCTTAATTACAAGAAGGTTGATATTTTCCTTTCAACACAGGCCTATTGATGTAATAAAGCCTCACCAATAATCCTCAAGTGCAAGGCATCATGGGATACGAGGAAGGACTTTAAAAAGTGAGAAAGATTCCATGTTCCTTTACATACTGGGTGTTTTTTTTTTCACCCTTTTAGCGTTACCTGCCAGTTCCAAAACAATAGGTTGTAACTATGGTTAATGAGCCAGTAGAATTTATGCCAAGGACTGAAGTAGGCTTGAATTTGCTAGAAACTCTCCAATAATTCTTGCTGGAATCAGAAAATGTTCCCATCCCAATCTCATTTCCCTGCTGTTGAATGGATATAGACATTGGCAACATCAATGACTTTTAATTCGAGAAACGTCTGCTGTGAAATTAAAAGGAGTCAATGGCCAAGAGAAATCAGCAGAAGCTTCAGAGTGAAATTTCAGAGGAATATTGCTTACAAGCAGCTTAAAAGAACTGTTTAGGATCAAAGTACAAATACACAAAGAACAGATGTTAGTGGGTTAAACAAAATAAGAATGCTGCAGAAGCACACCAAAATGGTTGGAAATTAGAGGTCAGATCCGTCTGTCCTAAAAGCTTACATGATTGAATGTACTCCTTATTTTGGGGTGGGGATTTTTTTTTTTAAAGTGATTGATTAAATGTGTGCATGAAGGAGCCTTCTCATTTTTACCCATTTTTGCACACTACTTTATCACAATAGGATAAAAGTATTTTCTATTTTATATACATAACATATATGATGTAACTGTAGCATCTCAGATGGGATTCGGAAGCTATAGTACAGGGATCCCCAACCCACAGTCTGTGATCCAGCACTGGTCCATGGCATGTCAGTATGAATTGGCATCCTTCAGTCTCAAGAGACAATATCGTGCTCTGAAAAGAGGTTCTAAAACAGCATCTAGTGTGGCTAAAAAGGCCAATTTGAGAGTAGCAATCCCTTCCACACTGAGGACAGATACAGTCTGTCTCCTGTCCAGCCCCTGGATTACTAGTTCCTGCACTGCCTCTTTGCCTCCTCCTGCTTAATGAGTGTCTCTTCGAATTGGAGAAGGCCATGCTGCATCTTTAGCCTCCAAGCTGAATGATCAGAGGTCAAGGTTTCCCAGCTGTTGGTGTCCATTCCCAAGGTCTTTAGATCCCTCTTGCGTATATCTTTATATCGCAGTTGTGGTCTCCCTCTAAGGCACTTTCCCTGCACTATTCTCCATACAGAAGGTCTTTTGGAATCTGCCCATCAGCCATCTTTACGACATGCTCAAGCCAGAATAGACGTCGCTGTTTCAATATATATACATGCTAGAAATTCCAGCACATTTCAAGACTGTGCTGTTTGGAACTTTGTCATGCCAGGTGATGCCAAGAATACGTCAGAGACAGCACATAGGAAAAGTGTTAAACTTTCTCTCCTGCCCTGCATAAAGGGTCCAAGACTTGCTGCAGTACAAGAGTGTGCTCAAGACACAGGCTCCATAGACCTGAATCTTTGTATGTTCTGTCAGGCATGTCAGTAACCAGGCCACCAAACAAACGAAGCCCCATCCATGGGATGCAGGCAGCATGTGAAACCATGCCCGCTCCGGTCCATGGGAAACCTCTCACTGTGGAACCTAATTTTAAATAAATAAAAATTATTTTAATTTTTGCCATTCCCATTTCATTCTGTCCCTCCTTTGGCATCCTTTCTTTAATGATTCTATTCCAGATTTCTTTGATATTAGTGCAACACTTTTCCTGCAGTGAGTTGTCCTGTGGTGAGATGGCCATGGTGAGCTGTCCTGCAATGAGTTGGCCATGGCAAGTTGGCTGTGGTGAGTTGGCCATGGTGAATTGTCATAGACCCCCAGGAATCATAAGGAGCGTCTCAGCCTTTCTGAGTAGTCTACATCATGAAACCCAAACCATAAACCATAAATACTAATGTTACCTTTATCAAAGGGTTACAGAAACAAAATCTTGCAGGTCTGAAAGTTTTTCCCCTCTCCCCTACCTTTACATCCCATAGAACTAGGTAGAGTCCCTGCTGAGCTTCTTTCTCCATTCCCATTCTATTTGTGAGCTGAGATAGTTCTTCTCTGACTATTACCTAGGCCAAAGGTCTCCAAACTTGTCAACTTTATGATTTGTGGACTTCAGCTCCCAGAGTTCCTCAGCTAGTCATGCTGGCTGGGCAATTCTGGGAGCCTTTTCTGGGAGTCCACAAGCCTTTAAACTTGCCAAGTTTGGAGACTCCTGACCTAGGCTGTGACTGTTCCTTCTGTCAATCTCCTTTTATCTACATTCTTATAGCCCATCACATAATGTTACCAGTGACTCAATAACACTAGAGAAAGACATATAACTTTTCAGAAGGAGTGAGCATGATTATCAAAATCTGGGAAAAACAGCTTTGCAGAAATGAATGCAAAAAGTGAACAGGTGTAATTTGAGGTGCTGGAAAGGAAATTGAGGTTACAAAAATGAGTGGGAGCCAAATGTGCATTGTCCACCCTCTGGAGTTAGATCCTCTGTGTATCAAGAAGCTCTCCAGGAGGTCTAGGTCCAGTCTTGATTCTTCAGCCCAACCTAAATTACAGGGATATAATGAGAATCAAGGGGGCAAAGGGAGAGGAGAATGTCATCCTTTGTGCCTGAAGGAAGAAATATAACTTTGGTAAACAGCAAGCAGAATATAGCAAAAGCACTTAGACTTATATATTGCTTCATAGCAGTTTATAGAGTCAACATATTGCCTCCAACAATCTGGGTCTGCATTTAACTGACTTTGGAAGGATGGAAGGTTGAGTCAACTTCTGGATTGAACTTCTGGCTGTGGGCAGAGTCAGCCTGTAATAGTGAATTCTAACCAGTGCACTACCATGACTCTTTTATCAAGGCATTGTACATGTATATCCNTTTTTTTTTTTTTTTGATAGTGGTAGATTCACTGCTTCAAAGCCCATTCATTCAGTGAATGGCAGGTCTTTTCTTTGTCTTAAAGGAGATTGAGATTCCTTTCATACGAATTAATTTGTTACAGCCAGTGGAGAGAAAAGAATTGGGTGGGTAAAGCAGGGTTATGAGCAGAGTGATTGATTGGTGATAGTTTTATTTATTTCTTTAACCTTTAGTTATCCTGCTGTCTTTCAGAAGTGTGGTTTAAGAGGAGAGATATTGCATCATCAATTCAAGTTCATTGAATGATTAGAACTCTCTTTCTGCTTTTTGGTGGCTTAGGTTGAATTGCAATAATTTCCAAATAACCTTTGCAAAAGTCACCTTCATGCATGTAGTGGCTTTTGTAAAGAGCATCAAAAAGTTCCTGCGTTGAAAGGGAAATGAAACCCAATCAGGATGAAAAAGTCATGGGCAACAAACTCTGGTCGGAGCAAATATTGATGTTTTCCTCCCAGGAGCTCTCCTGTGGATGAATACAACAGGAAATAATATTTAGAATCAGTTTGGTCTAATGGTTAAGGCACCAAGCTAGAAAGTGGGAGACTGAAAACTCAAGTCCCACCTTAGCCAGGAAAGCCAGATGGGTGACTTTGGGCCACTCCTTCTGTCTCACAGCCCAACTCACCTTACAAGGTTCTTTTAGTGGGGAACACAGGAGGAGGATGGTGTGTTGGATATGTTTGCCCCCTTGAGTTATTTGTAAAAATAATAAAGGCAGGATAGCAATAGAAATAGCATTTAGACTTATATACCGCTTCACAGTGCTTATAGCCCTCTCTAAGCAGTTTACAGAGGCAGCATGTTGCCCTCAACAATCTGGTTCCTCATTTTACCCACCTCAGAAGGATGGAAAGCTGAGTCAACTTTGAGCCTGGTGAGATTCGAATTGCCAAATTGCAAGCAGCTGGCATTCAGCAGAAGTAGGCTGCAGTACTATATTCTAATCACTGCACCACCATGGCTCTAGAATACAAGTAAGTAAAAAATAAGGAAGGGAGGGAGGAAGGGAGGAAGGAAGGAAATAAATAAAATTTATTTTATTTATTTTATTTTGTCAAGCGATTATAAGATGACAGGTATAAGTATATACATAGTTATGAATACATGAAATGGATACATATAAGAAAAATAAAAAGAAACAATAGGGACAGTAGGCACGTTAGTGCGCTTATGCACACCCCCTACAAACCTCTTAGGAAAGGGATGAGGTCAATAGGAGACAGTCTAAGGTTAAAGTTTTTGGGGTTTGGGGAAGAAACCACAGAGTCAGGTAGAGTATTCCAGGCATTGACCACTCTGTTGCTGAAGTTGTAATTTTCCTAATTTGTCTGTATCATTACTTAGGATCTTGCCATCTTGTCTTCCATTGGCTCCCTTTTTTTGATTGCCTTTGACATTTTTCAAACACCAAGATTTTCTCTGATCACTACAGGATTTGGGTTTGGTTAGTCTAAAAAAAAGAAGAATCAGAGGTGACATGATGGCAGTATTCCAGTACTTGAGGGGCTGCCACAAAGAACAGGGGGTCAAATTATTCTCCAAAGCACCAGAGGGCAGGACAAGAAACAATGGATGGAAACTAATCAAAAGAGAAAAGCAATTTGGAATTAATGAGAAACTTCCTAACAGTGAAGACAATTAACCAGTGGAACAGCTGGCCTCCAGAAATTGTGGGAATTCCATCATCAGAGGTTTTTAAGAAGAGTCTAGATACCCACTTATCTGAAATATATAGGGTCTCCTGCTTGAGCAGGGGGCTGTATTAGAAGACCTCCAAAGTCCCTTCCAGCTGACTGTATTCTATACAGTTCTGTTCTGTTCTTTCTCGCATTTTGATTAAGTGTCCAAAATATCTCAGCTTTTGTTTTATTAGTGGTTCCAGTGAACAGTCTGATTTTACTTTATCTAGCACTGAATGACTGGTTCTTCTAGCAATTTAAGGATGTCTCAGCAATTTTCAAAGCCTCAATTTTTTTTTCTTTTTTTCCCCTTTTGATGATTTAGCTTTTACATCTCGTTGTTACAGCTGGAAAAACTACAGCCTTGACATGATCCGCTTTGGCTGTCAAATGTATATATGCCTCTGCCTTTTAATGTTTTGTCTAGTGCAATCCACATGCATCACTTTAATGACATCATTGTGCAAGATTTTGAGCAGTTTCATTGATGTTTCATCAACTTCTGTTTCTTTGTTGCTAACAATATGTTTTACAGCCCATTCAATTGCAGTTTCCACAATATCCAGCCCTAGTTCCATGATCAAGCCTTCATACCTATCACAAATTTTGGAGTTTTTCACATACAGATCTTTGTGTGTGTGTCTGTATGTATGTGTGTGTGTGTGCATGTGTGAGCACGCACGCGTGCACGCACGCACACACACACACACACACAAGGCAAAGAAACACCAGACAAGGAAGATGTCTGTCTGTCTGTCTGTCTATCTGTCTCTATTTATAAATATTTACATCTATCTATATCTATCTCATCTCTATTTTATCTCTATCTCATATCTATATCTATCTCTATCTATCTTTCTATCTATCTATCTAGTCACCATGTGCAAATAGGCAGCAATATAAATTCAATAAATAAATATATCTATATCATCTATCTATCTATCTATCTATCTATCTATCTATCTATCTATCTATCTATCAATCTATCTATCTACAGTATCTATCTAAAGAGCTCCACCTGTCCTCAGAATAGTCACCTGCAGGACCACTGTTCAAAGGCACCCAACCTCCTCCTACCTGCCTTTTTCAGAGTCCACGTTTCACAGCCATAAGTAGCAATTGGGAAAATTATTGCATTAATTGATCTGCATTTGGATTTGAGGCTGATGTCTTCACTCTTCCAGATGGTAATTCATGTCAGCCATTGCAGTTCTTCCAAATGCTCCAAGTGGTTGAAGTCCACATATCTTAAAATTGCTGAGGTTGAGAAATGCTGCATTTAGTAATAGCTTTCAAAGACAATCAGCTTTAATTAATTTCACAACTGCAAGATTATCTCTTTAACAAAACAGTAAATAAGGAAATCAACCACCTGGAAAAAGGAGAGTGTTTTACCTATACTTCAGAGATGGTTAAATTAACACAAAGTCTTTAAAGGCATCACATGAAAACAATATTAGGTGCGTGTTTGTGCACACAAATATACACATGCATGCCTTGGGCAAATTTGTCTCTTAGGCTGCAAGAGTAAAGCTCTTGATCAAGCATTTAAAAGAACATAAAAATGGAGGGATAAATGGGTGAAGGACGTAGAGAGCTTTCAAAATCAGAAGCATAAGTGTATATATGTTGTGGACTGTAGTAAGGAGGTGGATTCCCAGGAGGGAGGGGCTGCATTCCAGAGGAGTGACAATTCAGTTCAGATAGTTCATGTGAGAGAGAGAGGATGAAGACAGACCCTCCCTAATAGTTCCCATAGACTTAATGTGGGCAGTAGTTTGCTTGAGTTGGGCAAGATTCTGTCTATACATTTGGGACAAAGAGAAACTTGGAACTTCTTGAAAGATTCACTATACGTCCTTCTTGGTTTGGGGGCCTGACAATTATCTTGTAAGGGTCCATGAGTACCTCTTCAATTTCTCTGGAATTTTCTTTGAAAATAGACAGTTTTCCTGTCTCATCCATTAGAATTTTTTTGAAAAATAATCTTTCTTGCTTGTTACAAGTTTGCAGAAAGTGCTATAGCTTCCCAGCCCTCCCCTTTTCTGTTGTATATTCTGGTGTGGGTATTTAAGTATAGCTCTTTCTCAGTGGTGTGATTCAATTTTTTTTACTACCGGTTCTGTGGGTGTGCTTTGGTGGGCATGGCATGGCTTGGTGGGTGTGGCAGGGGAAGGATACTTTAAAATCTCCATTCCCTCCCCACTCCTGGGGGAAGGATACTGGAAAATCCCATTCCTTTCCTACCCCAATAACCTGCTTTCCAGTTCCGTTCTCCTGTGCAGGGAAACCAAAGAAGACCAAGCCAATCAGCTGGGGCTCGGGAGTCAGAGAATAGATGGGGGCAACAGTCCTGCTATATATGCTGTTGAAATCTGCCTTACAATATCTGCAAATTGTCTTTCCCATGAATGAAGATTCAATTTACCATTTAATTCAAAATGCTTGAGAATTTAATTTGAATTCATGTTTATGAACATTTGTGAATTTAGATATGATGTTTTGTTGGTGCTTGTTACTCAGAAATATTTTCTGAGATTGGATCCTACAACATTATCCTGGTTCATGTTTATTTGCCTTCTTTTGTGACACATACGTCTTCTAAAATTCTGTCCCATTTTTTTTGTAGAAAAGTTGATCAATTTTTCCAAGAGAAGGAGAACCTCTCCAAACATTTTTTTAGGTCTGATGGGATGAAATTTCTTTTTTGGTCTGGTTCTCTTTATATAGTGAATGGATTTTTGGGAAACCAGAAAAGCTGCAGAATGCTGGAGAGGGAGTTTTATAGAGCATATTTGCATATTATGCATATTTTGGTCATTTTACACTTCAAGAAATGCAAGAACAATCTTCTCCTGTCCTGAAAATGTCAACAGAATTCTCTTTTAAAAACACACACACACACATTCTTTTCCATGGAACTGGCAAGAAAAGGGTAAAATGCAAATGAAAAGTTCAATACAACATTAACCTTACTTGACCCAAAGTGTAATACCTGAGGAAGGTGCTCAGAATCCAATTTTGTCTCCGTTCCTTCCTAGGAATGCTCTCGCTTCACCTTTCTCAAATGCCTTCGACTAGGTGCTGACACTCATCCAACTCAATGCACTATTCCATTTCCCTTCGCAATAGCTTCGGTAGGTCAGTGAACTGACAGAACAAAATTTAAATGCTTCTTTCCAAAGCTTACCTTGTGCACTTTTTATAATAGGGGTAAGCAATACGTGCTCGATTCTCCCGAAGCTCTTTGAGCGTGTGTTATACTGTATGAGCTGTATATTTGCAAAGAACTTTTCAAGCATTGCTTCTAAAAAGCTATTGGAGAGAAACTGTTCCTACCCTGATGGCTTGGTTTCAAGAGAACTCCCAGCTTTTAAAAAAAAAAGACACATGGGAAATATAAAACCAGACTTTTGATATTGCAATTTTAAAACTCACTAAGTTAAAAGCCTTCTTTTTTGCTTTGGCCCAAGACAATATCAGAAGAAATGTCCATCTGGTTCAGTTCCAAGAGGGGAAAAAGACACTGGAAACATAGATGCCGCTTGGAAAGATGGTTTATTGATGAACAGGATCACATGGCTTGGAGATCCTGGGTGAAAAGGGAGGAGATGCTGAGAGTGCCTGGGTTTTATGCCCTCTCTGGGCTTTGAACTTCCTGGGGTACAGAAAGAGTATCCTGATTGGTTGCTATCAGAGGTCAAAGCTAGCTTTGTAGGTTGTCTGTGTGCCAACTTTGGTTGAAACTTGGTGGGTGGTGCAATGAAGGGCAATTGAATGGCTCTGCCCAAGGAAGGTAGATCTTTGATATGTAGAATAGACTGGCCCAGGCCTTAATGGCCCATTAATAAAGGAGGGAGGACTGAATTTCGACCTCCCTTTTTGAGGGAATATTCTGACTTTTGATGTGTCCTAAAATATTTCATTTTCCTAGGAGAGGGGTGGGTTTTAACTTCCAACAACAACAGAGCAAAAGTACATGGTTTCTTTTTAATTTACAGTTCCCTGGTGGCAGCTCAGCTGTTGGAAAACATACATTTGCTTTTTTTTAAATTTCCTTTTTCACTTCCAGCAGTTTTTCAGATCCTTGCAATTAGCCCTTGTTGAAATAAACACAGCCTCCCAGCTTCCCATTTCGCCACAGTTCATCCACAGTTCACCCACAAGTGATGCCTGAGAACTAGATTCAGTCCCCATTTTGTAGCTGAGCTGACTCGATCAGCATTTTATGAGCAAACGTGTGCAAGCTGGAATCCGAGGCACACGTTTTTTGCCTCCACAAACGGTCTTAGCTTAAGGGATTCAAGGATGGGTACATCTTAACGTGCACTGCAGGATAAAAAAGGTTGAAGAATGTCTCAGTGCGTTAAAAGAGATTTTGGTCAACATTACGAAAGGGAGCATTTCCTATGTATCAATTGTCAGCATTGAAACTAATAAACTGGGAGATGAATATTTCCTCAAAATTCTGTTTTATTAGAGTTGTCATTGTGGCACATCTGGGAAAACCTGAATCTGAGAGTTCCGGGTTTTTCCTTCCCAAATGAAAATCAAAGATCCATTCCCTGCACCCATCACATGGCCCAATCAAGTCTTTGTCCCAACTGGAGACATCCCTCCAGTCACTCCCTTCCAGGTGCAGGGCAACATGTCCTTGACTCTCTGAGAAAGAATGTTGTTGTGTCTAATTCAGCTTATCAGTCTGGAACCCATATTACATATCTGATATTAACACAGTTGAGAAAGTCCAGAAATATTTCACAAGAAACATTTTGAAGAGTTCTCCACTCCTCTACTCGTTGCAGAGTACCTTATGCCACCAGACTTGAAATTCCAGACCTAGAAAACCTAGAACAATGCCGCCTTCGGTCCAATCTAAGGATAGTATATAAAATCATACATTGCAATATCCTACCTGTTGATGAATACTTCAGCTTCAACCATAACAACACAAGAGCAAACAATAGATAAAACCTCAAGGTTAATCACACCAAACTTGATCGCAGGAAATATGACTTCGGAATACTCTAACTGACTCTGGTTTCTTCCCCAAACTCTAAAAACTTTAACCTTAGACTTTCTACTATTGACCTCACCCCTTTCCCAAGAGGTCCATAGAGGGTGTGCATAAGTGCACCAATGTGCCTACTGTCCCTGTCCTATTCCTTTATTTTTTTATATGTATCAATGTATTCATAACTATGCTTTTACTTATAATTATTATCTTGTAAGCAATTGACAAACCAAATAAAATTAATTAATTAATTAATTAATTAATTAATTAATTAATTAAAAAAAAAATCTTCTACCTCACTATGAAATCACCCATCCCAAATTCCCAGGCACTGAATGTGGCAGCCTCGAAGCTTCCAAGAAAAAATGGCTTCCAAGGCTGGCATCAGTAGCAATATGGAGGTATGAGAATTCAATACATAAAAACTTGCACTATAAAAGGAAAAACAAGTATTTTGTGAGGGCCTTTGGACCTCTCTGAACTTGGTGGTTTTCTTGCACGCATTACCTGACTAGGTAACAACATAAGTGATAGAGGGGAACGGGGTTTGCTCTTATTTTGATACACTAGTGCCTTGCCCTATTAGAGTTGGTGGGAATATTCTTGGTGGCTCCTTGATTAGGTTGTTTTTATTGCACTGGTAATTTCTTAATTGGCAATTTCTTAACTTCTCGATTGTTGGTGTAGTTTTGATCTTGGTATGTTTGTCCTAACTAGTGGTTGTTACAATCCTTACACTGTAGGTTGTAGGTGGTTCCTATTTTTTCTTCTGGGAAAAAAATGACCAAAATGTTTTGTTTTCGAAATTTTTTGCTTTGTTTCTGAAAAAATTGGGGTGGAACTGGACAGATTTAGAGATGGCTCTGTGGCACTGAGACGGCTCTGTGGCCCCACGCTTCTGCTGGGTCATTTGCAAAAGTGAATCAAGCAAATGTAAATTCATTTACAGTCTAAATTCACTCACCAAAATCAACACCAACCATAAGAACCTCCGTTGTTGCCCTGATCTAACCATACAGCAACGTGCCCACTCCCGTGTACTCCAAAATGAACTCAAAAAACATCTAGACAATGGAGAGAAGGACCTGTACATTGACTACCATGCTGACTGTATCAAAAGTAAGT
>BHFT01000207.1:0-51710 GCA_004320025.1 Laticauda laticaudata | reverse complement strand
ATTCCTTAATATCCGAGATAGGTCCCCTCTGCGAATGTTTTTTCCGTTTTAAATGCTTTCTTTGCGAGCTGCATCCATGCTCATCCTTTCTCCGTCCGTGCTACAAATGCTGCACATCCGTTCCACAGCTGTTCCGCTTCCTCCCTGTGTCCGCTTTTTGCTGGAGCAGATTTGAGTTGTGCGGATGCGCAGCAGATGCCTAGCAGATGTAGTGGATGCATAACGGATGACGACGGATGCAGAACGATGTTCCCCGTATGCGTAGCGGATGCAGAACGGACGCGTTGGATACATTTTCCACTTAGAAAGTTTTGAACAGCTCAAAACTTTTTGAGCGGATGGAACCTCAATCGACGGATGCTGGATGGATAGAAGGAAGAAAAATGGACGCAGTGAATACAGAACAGATGATGCATCGCGTTAACCAACGGATGGCAAGTTTTTCTCTCCATTTTACATCCTCTTTCCATCCGTTGGTGCAGTGTGGCATGGGCTTTAAAATATTCTTACCTTAACTAATGAAAGCTCTCTCTGTACTTTTAATAGCAGTTGTATATGAAAAGTTACAAATAAGCTATAATTTGGAATCCTCTATTATTTTGCAAGTGATTAAATAAGCAGGAGATATTGAATCCCCCAATACTTTTTCTTCAAAAAGACAAAAGCATCTCTTTGAATTTAAATTTGTTTACCATTTCTTATATATCAATTATTATATTAATCACTGTGCCTATGTTACATATTAAAAATCCCAGATGAGGGCATAGATAATTACCTGACAAACAGAGGCATTAAATGTATTTTAATGGTGTCCTTGAACTAACTAACAATTACAGAGATAATTAACATCAAGTTTACTGGTGAATTAACTATTAAAAATGAATTGTAACAGGAGCTTTATTAAAAAAAAAGGAACTTGGAACTGTATCAGCAGACAGAATGTGCACTTGTACATTTGGACATGCTGTTGCAAGTGTGTTTGTGAGTATAAAAGGGGGAGAGAGAGAAAGAAAGAGAGAAAATGAGATTCAGATAAGCATGATAGAATTATGATAATGTCCTAGTAAAGAAAAGAATTATCAGATTACGAGTAGGCCTGCAGAGTCTGCACTAGTTTCTGAAAAGAAAAAAGCACTAATTTCTGAAAAGAAATTTCAATCCCTTGTAATATTTCATTATCTTTAAACTAAATTTGAAAGTCCTTGAAAGGGAGCACCTTAAGTAGAAGAGTCTAGGAATGTGTTCCAAGCTGTTTGTATCTCACCTTCTGCTGCCTCCCAAAAGAGATGCAGTGTAAAGCAAGTTCTTCATTTTGTACTTACAAGAAACATCCCTGTTGGTGGATTACACCCACTGGCAAACAACAAGAACGGATCATTTATTGCCTGTTAGCAGGAACAACTAAATTAAGCAAGCTGAATCTAGCAACATGAGAACTTCCAACAAACTTGACTGTAAAATGGCAGAGCACATCAAAAGTTTCAGAATTGATCAGGTCACATTCTGCTAAAAATGTATGTGCAGAAAAATGTTGTTCCTATACACATTACCCAGGTCTCATAATATTTGTGCATGTTTATGGATAGTATATACAAGGTGGGAAAATATAAATAAAGGAGTTGTGCTTGAAAATATAATTAGATGAAAACAGTTATAGCCACTGCACAATTGATGCAGCTGCAAGCATCGAAACATAAAAGGGTTTTTAATATGGTTCACTACCATGCTTTCACTTTCCCTTTGCTGGAAGTTACATAGAAAAAAATCCCTTTTCTACCTGTCATTTTGTAAGGATGGACAAGTTGAAACCATCCAGGACATGTTTTTCCATTGCCTTGATTACACATTCACAGAACTGTTATCTGCACTGTCCAATTACACTGGTGCTAGAATGGACAGGCAGAAGCAGGTATCATCATCCTGTATTAAGTCCACATTCACCTTAAAACTTTTTTTTATTCATGTCAGAATAAAATTATAGACATACAAAATTCAACACTGAGCGAATAAAACATATGTCATAGAAATATTGTGTAAAAAGTATGTAAAATTAAAACTAAATGACATTTTCCCATTTGTATCAGGTCACGTCAAAAGAATTATCTCTTACCAATATGAAGATATATTGAAGGCCCTTCAAAAATGATCTGAGACCACTTTTCTGCTCCACTTCCAAAGAATACTGTTCATATTAGATTGACTTGAGCATTCTGGTTGTATTGGAACCATGTTCTTCAATTTGTTGCAGGCTAACTTCAGAAGTTCATTGGCTACTTTCAAGAGGAAGCCATTCACTGAGATGGTGCTTACCACAAGTCTAATAGCTTGTATGTCTCCCCTTACTAGCAGAACTAAAAGAACATAATGGATATAATGTTTACTTGGCACAAAGAAAGTTGCTGGTTTCAGTCCTGGAAGATTTCCTTTTAAATTAAGTTTTATTTTCCTGCATATCTATTCTTCTCAAGCTTTCACTTTTTAAAAAATGCTCAATGTTGAACCAGTCAGTAAGAATTAGCCAGGCCTATTATATCACTATTACATTATATCCAATGTTTTAATATTAGAATATATCAAAGCATGTTCAATCATTACTTTGGTTTTAATTAATATTACATATTATCATCTTAAACATTTCTAGTATTACAGTTTGAGTTCCATAGTAACTTCATGATTTTTATGTTCTAAGTGACTGACTCATAATTTTACAGCTATTCTTGCATAATTTATAGGCATGGGTCATTATTAAATTACAGCTGTTAAGCCTCCATATATTTTTAGTCCATATGTTGTTTATCTTATGCTTGTCCAAGATTTAAATAAAGCTGTTACTTGGTTGCTAAAATTATATTACAATGAATGTAATAAAAACAGAGAAGTTCTAACTAAACAATTTTTACAGATCTAAGGTTGACATTTGAAGGAAGAAATTACTGACTTTATCAAATTGAATTGCTTACTGGACAAACACAGAACTAATTCCCTATCAGAGCGTGGAAAGTTCAAATGAGGCCTTGACTCATATATAGAGGTTTTATGTGAATAGTAATACTGAAGATTCCAGATGGCAAAAAAAATTAAACATGTTATTTACACATTATTTTTCCAACTTCATGTGGAATTTTTATTATTCTGAATCCAATTTGTTGCATTATATTTTGATTGTAAAGGCCATATTATAATGCTGTTTTTGAAGCATGGCTCTGATCTTTTACATCACTCTCATCAAATGAAAGGAATGACAGGGAACATTTGTCTAGTGGTTTCAATCGCTAAATAGGATATGTACAGGAGATGTACAGTGCATTATTTGAATACTGAATGGATTATTCCCAATTAAGGAAATTCTGGTATATTTTATATAAAGCTATTTTACTCTGACCTCCTACCAATAAATATATCATCAATTTTTACTTTTATTCCTATTTTATTTTTAACATGTTTTATTTAAATTCTGGTCTGTTTCAATATTTTTTCCAAATTCAGTTCAATCATTTCTGATTCAATTCAATCGTTTCTTGGAAACCGCCTATATCAAGTTCCTGCAGTTTTCTTGGTTATGTTTTTCAGGGATGATTTGCCATTGCCTTCTTCTTAGGGCTGACAGAAAATTACTGGCCCAAGGTCACCCAGCTGGCTGTGTTCCCAAAGTGACACCAGAACTCATGAAGTCCCAGTTTCTAGCCATATGCCTTAACTACTACATCTGTCATCCTGCTTGTTGTATCAATTGTATCTTTAATATAAGAACTAGCTACTGATGATAAAGATGAAAAAGGTATAAGGAACTAACTTCGTGATGGAATGGCTACTTAGAAGTTAAGAGGTGAAACACATTTCTCAGAACTATTTTAAAAATGCTTTTCCTGGCAAACAGATTTCACTTAAATCATAGCTCTCAGGCATAACTGTCAGTGCTGATAAAGTAGCCAGTTTATTGATGCCATGAAAACCAACTCAAGCATTGACAAAGTAAGACTCTAAAACAAATCACTGCAGAAACAGAGACAATAACATTTCAGTGACAGACTTATCAGTAAAAGGTTCATTTTTCAAACATTCTCAGACTGTCACTAGAAGGTCAACAAGGCAAAATTAAAAACATTTTCATCTCATGATAATATTTCTTGATTCTGTACTATTTTCCTTGGTAGACACAATTAGATTCCATGGATCATAGCTATTTTTTTAAATTGCATTATTATACCACCAATATTTAATTACACTCATCACCAAGTAGCACTTTAAGGGAACAAAGAGTCCTGGTAGATTAAAAGCTAATTTTATTATTTGAATGTTGGCAAGAACCAATTTCCATTATACACTGAGATGAAATATAATTGGCAAAATTGACAATTATATGAAAATATCACTGATATAATTTATTACGATACTTGGAGATCCATTTACATTTGCGATGGTGGCAAATAGCTCAAGTGTAGGATGAGGGTGGAAGTTCATTCTCTGGGCTTGTGGGTTTGTTTCCTAATGTTTCATTACCAGACTAAAGCCCATGTCACACTGAACCAATGGATGCAAAGAGGATGTAAAGTGGACAAAAAACCTTGCCATCCGTTCGAAAACGCGATGTACTCACTGCCTCCGTTTGGCTTCCTCTCTATCTGTCCAGCATTACCGTCTATTGACGTTTCATCCGCTCCAAATGTTTTCGGCTGCCTAAAACTTTTGCGCGGAAAATGTATCCAGTTCGTCTGTTATGCATCCGCAACGCATCCGCACTACATCCGTTACGCATCCGTTACGCATCCGCTATATCTGCAAGGTGTTCGCTGCGCATTCGTGCAACGTGCATCCGCCTGGATGCAGGGAGGAAGCGGAACTGATGCGGAACAGATGCAGAAGGATACAGAACGGGTGCAAGTGGAAACAAAGCGTTTAAAACGGAAAAAACATTCGCAGAGGGGACTTTTTGGATATTAAGGATGCCTAGAGGATGCCTAGAGGATGCAAAGGGACACTACACTGCCTATAAAAAGGGGAGCAACTCATCTGCATCTCACTTTCAGACCAGCAGCCCACCTGTGCAGACCTCTGCAGCCTTCATCTGACTCTTCCTCTTCCACAGCATCCAAGTCATGTCCACCGTGGATCGTACCACAGTCCTTTTGGCAGCCACCATCCTTCTGCAACAGTACAAAGCCATCTACAGGCTCTGTGAACTCTTCTATGGGAAGAAAAGATGCGGCCAAGAAGCGTCTAGGTCGAAAATGGATCAGGAGAAGAGCAGAGTTACGGACTGTACAACAAGCGTATGGTGGGGCTCAGGAACGAAGACACTCGGGCGTTTCCAGAACTTCATGAGGATGCCTCCAGCCATGTTTGAGGAAGTTGTGCAGTGCCTGACACCCAGGTTGACCAAGCAGAACACCAACTTCTGGCCCATCCTGGAACCTGGGCTCAAGGTGGCACTGACTCTGCGCCACCTGGCCTCCGGGACCACCTACAAAAGCATGCAGTACGGCGAGTGCCACACAACACCATCAGCATTGTGGTCAGAGAAGTGGTGCTGGGCCATCATCGAAGAATACAAGGAGGAGCTCCTCCATGCCCCTCCACTGAAGAAGGATGGAAGAAAGTTGCAGAGCAGTGGTATCAGAGGTGGAACTTCCCACACACCGTTGGAGCCATCGATGGCAAGCACGTGGCCTGCAAAGCACCACCCAAGTCAGGCTCCACTTATTTCAACTACAAGGGCTTCTTCAGCATCGTCCTCTTTGCCATGGTCGATGCTGACTACAAGTTCATGTACATCGATGCTTCAGGCTATGGCTCATCTTCAGATGCCCAGTATACAACGCCAGTCACCTCAAGGAGGGGTTGAAGGCAACCTCATCGTGGGCTTCCCAGATACAGACCCCCTGCCCAACGACACGCAAGATGTGCCCTACTTCATCGTGGGGATGACGCCTTCTACCTCAGAACCTACCTCATGAAGCCCTACACTTCCAGACTCCTCACCCGTAAAGAGAGGATCTTCAACTACAGGCTGTCCAGGGCAAGGCGGGTGGTGGAGAACGCCTTTGGCATCCTGGCCAACAGGTTCCAAGTACTTCTCACCACCATGCAGCATAGCCCAGAGACCGCGAGGAACATCATGGAAGCTTGCTGCATCCTGCACAATCTCATGCGCACCCGCTACCCAGTCTTGCAGAACAGGCTCGTGGACCTCCAACAAGGCAATGGGGACATGGAGCCTGGGAATGGAGGCAAGGGCGAACCCTCATCGACACTCAGGATGTGCAAGGCCAAAACAGAGCCTCACATGAAGCGAAGAAGCAGCACAACCTCCTGAAACACTGGTGCAACTCCCCACCTGGAGCGGTGGAGTGGCAAGACAGGATGGTAGATGCTTAATGGATGCTTCTTTCAGCCTGTCTCATTACACGGATGAGATTGGCCATTTATGTTGGAGGTGGGCCTACAATGAACAGGGCATTTTATAAAGAGTTGTGTTTGTGTTGAATGTGTGGATGACTGATTACATATTATTGATAAAAGGGCCATAGGTGTGGCACAGGGAGGGTGGACCATACAGTCCACTATGCCTTGCACTGGAGCTTATCTATCCCACGCTAATCTTACCATCCCACAGCTATTACCCAGTCCACAGGTATCCCTGCCACTGCCCACTGCATAACCCCATCCCCACAAGCAATGCATAAGCTTAAACCATTTCTAAAAGTTTCCACAAGAACTTATTAAAAAAAAGAAATGAAGCAAGTGTGGTGAATCAAAGATAAAATTATTGAACAACAACTATAAAACAAAAAAGACCCAGGTCAAGTGTCCAAAATGAAGTCCGACAGGTAGCCAGCTATCCAGTCCTGACTCTTCTGGTCACTTGCGGAGGTGTGCCCAGTCTCAGGGGTGCAAGGTGCAGGTGCTGTGGTGGTGGTGGTGCTGGAGTGCTGGCCCCCGAGAGGATCAAAGGGGAAGGTGTTTGAAAGGAAGTGTCGGACGGCTGGCTCAGCCCTGCAATGCTGAGAGGTTCCCTTCCTCCATGCCATGGGTTTTCAGCCCCAGTACTGATGACAGATGTACTGAGGCGGGCTTGGCCTGTGGGTGGGGAAGGAGTAGTGTAGTGGGGCGTCTGCTCGCAGCTGGGGTGAGGACTGGCGTGGGTGGCATTGGTGGTGTGGGTGCATTGCTGTTGTGAGTGCATCGTGGCATCAGTGGAGTTGGTGGCAACGGTGGTCGAACCCGATGACTCTGTCCGCGACTGGGAAGGGTCCTGCCTGTGCGCTGGACCTCCTGGTAGCCGCTACCCTGGAAGGTGAAGGGCCTGTGGAAAGCCTTGAAATGGGAGCCACAACCTGGGGTGGAGGTGGAGAGCAGACCCTGGAACTGGTTAGGAGCAGGTTCCTCTGGGTCTGGAGGTTTGGTGAACAGCTCCGTATCCGGTCCTTTCAACTAGCTGGTACTGTGGATCCGCCATGTCCTTCGAGGGTCTGGTTGACATAGTGATGGAAAAGCTTGGCGGTTGGATGGATGAGGGTCGGTGTGGACGCAGCTGAAAGAGGAGATCTATGCTGGTCTTGATGAGTGTCCCTGATTCTCCAGCAGGACAGTGTGGCTCAGCCCCTCCTCGGCTGTTGCCGGCTCTCGCCTTTCTGCGAGGCGGAGGCGTGAGGAGGTGGAATGCGCTAAGGACTGTGCTGGACTCGAATGTCTCCTCTCTCCCACCAGCACCAGGAGTCCTCCCACGCACCCACCATGCTTCCCACACCTGTCCGTGGTCTCCGCCGTTGGCACGCTCCACAGAAACCTGCCTGGAGACAGCGACTGACCTCTCGGCGGAAGAGGACTGGCTCTCAGCGGCTGCGGTATGAGAGGGTGAGAGGGCTGGAGGGTGCCCTCGTGCGGGACCTCACCCCAGGAAGCTGCACCTGTGCTATGACGGTAGTGTCTCTCTGTCTGTCAGTTCACAGTGCCTTGGCCAGATTGTGCTTGAGGGCAGCCCGTGGTGCTCGTACCAGGTGGCTATGTTTCCACCATCCGAGGAGACCTCCGAGTGTAACCCATACTCTCTGCCTTCTCTCTCCAAGCGCCTGCTTCCTTGTTGGTGTCCTTGTACAGTCCGCCCCCGTTCCCTCCGCCCACAGATAGTCGTTCTCTCTCAGCCACTCCAGCACCTCATCTCAGTCGCTCCTCAATGGAGTATTGCCTCACTCTTCCGTCCCCGCATCGCCTCTTCCTCTTTGCAGGAACCAGTGGCCCGCCTCATCAGAGGCGGCTTCCCATGGTAGTAGGGGCTGCTCCTCACACACACCACAGCCAGCCGCATAACAGCAGGATATCATCATTCAATCATTCGTCATCGTCATCGTCATCTCACCAGCAGGCATCATAATCATCTCATCAGCAGTAGCACGCAGCGCAGCAGAAGCATTCAGCAGCAGCAGACCAGCAGGACCAAGGATCAAGCGCAGTTAGAAGTAAGCACCAGCAGGGCCCAGCAGTCCAGTGAGCCGAGGCGGCAGGAGACGGAGCAGGCCGAGCAAAGACAAGGATAGACGGCAGGACGAGCAAGTCCAGTAGCATTGAGCAGGATTGAGCAGGACAGAGGACAAGAGCAGCTTCAACAGAGCAAGCCACAGAACAGCCCAGCCACAGCAGAAGCACCATCGCCAGGAGTCAGCTTCAGCAGAAGCCCAGCAGAAGAGAGTCGGGGCAGGTCGAGGCGAAGGTTGTCTGTCCCTCTTGCAGGCGAGATGGCGGGGCTGCTGAGGCTTCGCTTTCCTCCCCATGCGTTGTGGGTTGCTGGCTGGCACTGGAGGCTGGCAGGCACCAAAGGCTGGCAGGAAAGCCAGGGGCCGAGGTGGCAGCAGCACCTCAAGGCTGGCAGGAAGCCTGGCAGTATGGCAGGCAGGAGCTGGCGGAAGCCTGGCAGGTAGGCTGGCAGGAAGGCTGGCAGGAAGCCTTGGCAGAGGCAGCAGGCAGGCAGGCACAAGCCTGGCTGGGAAGGCAGAGCTGCAGCAAAGGCATGGCAGGCAAGACATAGGCAGGAGGCAGGGAACTCAAAGTGTCAGCAGCAGGTCTTTCTCGGAACATGCTGCACGACTGCGAGCTGTCTCCCTTTAATCTGGGGGGCTTGTCGCAATTGCATCACCCCCGCAGCACCCAATTAACGCCAGGCATCGCTAGGCTTCCGCTCTGCATCCGCTTCATCCGTTACGGCGTCCATTCTTGCATCCGCTGTATCCTTCTGCGTCCGCTTGCGCTGATCCCCCCGAAGCCTAGCGGTGCGCATCCGCCCCCTAAGTCGCTTCCCTCGCTGGTGACTTCCCGTTACCGCATTCTCTTTGCATCCTCCCGGCGTCCTCGCGTCTGTGTTTATCCGCTCCAAGTTAAAATGCAAATTTTTTGCCCCTTTTGAGCACGGATAACAATGGATGGAACATTTTGCTCGTCCATTGTGTCCTTTTTGCATCCGTTGGCCGGTGTGACATGGGCTTAAGTAACATCTTCAGCTGAGTTTAGGGGATATCAGTGTCAGTGTTTCTCTGTTTACAAGGACTTTGTGTGGTCAGTAGGTCTTGTGATGGTGAGGTCACATCAGGTGAGGGTCACATTGGGTCAGGGTCTTGTGATGGGTCAAGTGTGAGTTGTATGATGTGAGGGTTTTGTGATGGGTCTTAGGTCATATCAGGGTCATTGGAAGGTGAAGGGTTGGTTGGGAAGGGTTGCATGGGTTGGTTGAGAGTTGAAGCTGTCTCTGGTTGCCTGTGTGGTTGAATTGAGTTCTGAAGGGTTCATAGGCTGGTTGGGTTTGGTTGATGTGTCTGTTAATGTAATTGTTTTGGAGTGCCAGACTTCGATAAACCTATGAGCATGGTGGATGGTAGCATAGCCAATGATTCTTGAATTACTCCAATCAAATTGGACACTATTTGGTGTCAGTGTAGGTAGAAATTAGGGATTTAGGATCATGGTGATTGACTGCTAGCTGGTGTTCATGGATATTGGTTTTCAACTGACATGATGGTTGTCCCGCATAGAGTCAGTTGCAATGATTACAGTTGATTTTGTAAATTACATTGTTTCTTTCATCCTTCTGTATCTTGTCTTTGGTTCTGGATAATTCCTGGAGTGAGGCTATGGATTTGTAGGCTATTGTTATTCCTAGAGATTGAAGAATTCTGTCTGTCCCCTTTTGTCTATGGTAGGGTTAGTTTTTGTGTGGTAGTTGACTGTGTGGTGCAGAATACAAAGTTTTTTTGAAGAACCATTGCTGAAAAAGATGTCATGCAGCCATTTCACTTCTGTTTTTCTTAGTGCTGTGGGGCCACAGTGTGTCTTGTGATGGTGAGGTCACATCAGGTGAGGGTCAATTCAAATCAGGGACTTGTGGGGGATCCTATGATGTCAAGGGATGGGAGTCTTTTGTCTGTTTCTTCTTCACGTGTGAATTTGATCCGGGGAATATATTATTGAGTACTATACATCGCCTACTCATTAAACACTATAACCATAAGGATGACACTGCCACAGAATACTCCATGTCCACAGAAACTATCATGGAATTTCTGGATCTATCACTCAACACATACTTTAAGTTCAATGGGAAAATGTATAAGCTAAGCAAGTACAGTACAAGGTACTCCAATGGGACTACCAATATCAGGTCTAATAGCAGTAGCAGTTATGCAATGACTCAAATCCATAACCCCACCCACTATCCAACCAAAATTTTGGACCTACTATGTTGATGACATGTTCATCATCATCATCAGCAGCAGCAAATGTTCCCAAATTGAAGAAACACACCACCTACTCAATAACATATTTCCCAGGATCAAATTTACATATGATGAAGAAACAGACAAGACTCCCATTCCTTGACATTGACATAAGATTAGACAATGGAGAACTAGAAACAAAACGAAGCTGCATCTAGACCCTCTTCAAAAGGGCCAGGAAACACTGTGGCTTGTGTAATGGAGATTTGGGTAAAGGAAGTGGGATCATATGATCCAATGTTGTCCCTGTGGGATACTTTGTAATAGAGCAAGGCTGAAAGGTAATATGGCTATGATCCATAACAATATTTTTTGCTCACTAGAACAATAGGGAAATAACTTGTTCGTATTGAATATGTGTATCTCAATTGCAAGGTAAAGTTTAGACTGGAAACTCAACTACCACTTTGCTGCTGGATGGAGTAGCCCCTGACTGAGGAGACAGTTCTTATTATAGATTTTATATGGAGTCATCTTGGTTTATAGATGTCGGGGGGATTTCAGTATTCACTTTGGACATGGTTGGTCTTAGGGGTTCATAGCAGCAATGATAAATATGGATCTGCTTCACCTGATCAGAAAGTCAACAGTTGATGCAAGTCATATTTTTAGCTTGGCTAAGTTGCTTGACTAGGTGAAGATTTTCAGAGGAAGAGGATAACTCAAGTTTTCCCACAGTCTTGAATCATCATCTGCTTAAGATTGGACTGGTAGGTACAAATCACCTTGTAGCATTTGTGTATGTTAGGATGATCCACTCCAAAATGTCCATAGATGCAACTGCATGCCAAGATACTTTGTCATGATTTTGCCAATGTCCATGTTGATATTGCTAGGATGATCGACATAATTATTCTGTAGCCTTTCCAACCTACCTCAAAGATGGAGCATGGATAAACTGTGAGAGCCAAAGCAGTGTGGGTACATGGTCAAAGCAAAAGTGAAAGAAGACCTGAGCTGTGTCTAATAAGGCACAACACAAAGACCCTTTGAACGGTCTCTACATGTAGCAAACAAACTTTTTTTTTTCATTTATTACATCCACAAACCCATGTGCTGCTGAACTGTTTCAGATTGTGAAGTGGTTTGTATTCCCACCTCCTTTCCTTCCTAGAATTCTATTACTGAGTCCCATGAGTCTTGTTGCAACACTTTCAGTTAATTCCTTTAGAAGAATGAGTTTGCCCTTGTGGTTCAGAAGAAATTGAAACAAGTGGCCATACTACTGATTATTATACTGTAATTTCAATAAGGAAGTATGGAATTTTTTACTTTATTTCTTCTGTGACAGTATTCAGACTGTACTCTATTAAGCATCTACGTTTTGCTGTTTATTCTTTCTAATACTGGTATTAGCAATATCATGGCTAACGTGTATGTTGCTGCAGTTAAAACAGGCCATCAAATATGCATGATTGTTATGCTTTCTATTTTTGTTTTTAATCAGGATCATTGATAGTAATAATCAAGACTGACCCTTCCAATAAGCTATTTGTGGATAAAAATCTTTCATTTGATAGCCAGATTAAATGCTGCCCTAAATGTAAAATCAACCAAAGAAGTATCTAATGACTGCTTTCATATGGTAAGGATAGGTCAGTTTCACTGTGTGAGATCCAAGGATATGGACAAGCTGCTCAGAGAAGCAATTTCTACCATTTTGCCCAGTTTAGCTTCTGGCTTCTAATGCCTAACTGGGAGGTGATTAGAAATGTTTTAATTAGTATCAGAAATACTCAAAGAGGGAAAGATATTAATCTTTGATCACTGAAAGATTGGAAATTATAGGCCAGCTTTCAACTTTCTATGATTGAAAGAACGGTGACTTTTCTATTGTGGGCAATGGTAAAGGAAGTAGATTATCTTGCCTAGCTTCAGGGTGGGTTACCTAGTTCAGAATGAATGATGGATGATCTTTGTGAATTTTGTGTGGATACTGATAGAGGAAATGGAGTTCTGATGGATCTTCTTGGCCTCCCAGTGACTTTAACCATGGTGTTCTTATGAATTAGTCAATCAATTTAGAAATAAAAGGCAGTTTTGTATTGGTTCCATTACTGTCTCTCAGGTAGATTGCAGCTTTCACTTGGATGAAGTTGCTTCACAAAACCAAACCTCCATTCTATCTCTCATACTTTTTAATGCCTTTATTTTTATTGAGAAGATCGTCAAGAAACTTGGAACCTGTTGTTATCAGTAGGATGATATATTATTCTGGGACATCTTCAGGTTGGGCTGGAGGAATGATAATAAACTGAAACTGAATCTTGGCAAGACAGAGGTGCTCTTTGTGGTAGTTGATTGGATTCAACTACCATAGCACTGCCCTCAAAAATCCATAGCACTCCATAGCACTGCCCTCAAAAATCGTCCAGAAGCTTCAGTTAGTCCAGAACGACACAGCACAGTAATTAAGGAAGTATCTCTTTAGGCCTTTGTAATACTCTGCAACACTGGCTTTTAATAGGTTTCAAATGTGATTCAGCATTCCAGAAGTCACATTTAAAGTGCTACATGTCTANTGTATGCCCCACCCACTTCCAAAGGGAAGGCATGCTTCAGATTCTTTTAAATATTTTCATCTTATGGAATTTAGAAAACATACTTTTTTGTCTCTTCTCTCTGGAATGATCTCACCCCTCCCCAATATTTGACTCATACTTTTTAAGTTATCTCATGTTCGTATTTCTTATGTTCCATGTTCCCAGTATAATTTATCTTTGCAGCTATGGATTTTCTTTTCCTGCATGGCAACATCAGCAGCTAGATGTCTGGAAGGCTTTAAGTTCCTCAGCTTTTCCTCAGTAGTACAGTTAGTGCTATCAAAGCTGAGGGCCCATCATCCAACAGTTGCTCACCAATTTTACACTTCCTATCCATGTGGTATTCCTTGGTCAAATACAGTAGTTTACTCTTGTTTCTCCCACACAATATGAAATGATCTTCCATCTCCAGCTTCTTCCTATATTGCTGCTGACCAATATAGGTGCCTTGTTGTTTTAGTTGGGTGGCTGGGATGACATTCGTGCCTTAGATGATCCTGATGGGATTGTATACTCTTGGGGTATACTAGCCACATTCTTTACTCATTCCTCCCAAGAACCGTCCCTGGCCATGATGAGGCAGCATAGCAGGATTGAGGGATAGAAGGGAAAATATGAAACTGCTCCTATATATCATAAAAATAGCCCTTTACCTCTTAATAGGAATGGTAAAAGATTATGGTATCTTTGATGTTCACATAACTGCACCCCTATATAAGCAGATGAAAATAAGATATGTTCTACTGGTATATGAATGCCAGGATTAGGGATAAATTGGATATTTATCCCTAATGTTCAAAATATTTATAGTACAAGCTGATTATATTAGATCAGGGCTGTCAAACTCACAGCCCATGGGCCGGATGCATCCTGCTCTGGCCATTCCCATGCCTGGTTTAGCAAAGGGGGGGGAAAGTCACAATACATCACGTGATGATGCCATGACAATGCGAGTTTGACACTCCTATATTAAATCAACACTACAATGTAGGATATTCTTTCATCACGAGCTTCTCATATTTATCTTACGTCAAAACAAAATTGGTTGGGATAAAAACAAAATCAATTCCACAATCTAAGATGACCTCATGTGAAATCACAGTTATCAGGAAATCCCAAAGTTGATTTAATGACAATATAGTACATATACATGCCACAGAAAACTTTTAAGAAATCATGAGCAATTATGTATATTTCAAAAGTTATGAGATCATAATTTGGAAATCTGCCTTTATATAGACTACAGAGAACAGATGGCTCAGCTTTTCATTTTTTTAGGTACGCCTAGTTCCTGGAATTTTTGGCTGTCAATTTTACCACAAATGGTTCAAGCCCTCCCCACTCAACCTGTCAAATGTTACATCATTTTATCACTTCTATGCTCTGTGAAATGTATATATTCTGTAATCCTAGTTTTAAGTGCACCTAGCACACATCCCAAAAGACAGGGAGGGAGGCTGTATGTGAGAAAAAACTTTAAAGTATAAAACCATATTTCAGGCAAGGAAGTAGTTATTCACTAAACATTCAAGAAGGATGTGTTTTTTTCACTAAAAACATAGACAGATTACAGTGTCTTAACCAAGTGGATGTATAAGAATTGAGAACAAAATGTTTTGATTTCAAGCTTATTATGACAGTTTATAGCAAAGTAGCTAAAGAAAGCAAAAGGTTTAATCTTTTATATTTCTATTTTGTTAGTCATCTACTTCTTTCTGTCATCCACTCTTCATAAAAACAATTGCTAGTCATTTTTTCCCAAGCCTTATTTCAGGGATAAAAACATCCTATTTATTGACAAATGTGTGCAAATGTACACAAATGAAAGAAATGGAAAAGAAATCCCTTATTGGGGGTCTCATCTCTCATTCATAACGCCTAGAACGATGAGATCTAAAATGAATTCTATCATCTCCAACCTCCTGCAATATTTCTGGTGATGATTAGTTATTTTACATTCTTTTAGGTTTTCCCAAGCCTTTAGTCCTTGCCCATAGATGCCACAAGAATGCGTGAAAGAGTAGTGAGTAAACATGAGACAGCTTAGAAACCCTGCTTTGCCTTCAGGTGAATATGACATATGGAACATAACCTGTAACAGGATTGCCTACAGAGATTTCAACACCCCATAAAATTAAAGCAGAGCTGACTTTTTAATCTTTTTCACCTGAGCCATTTCCTTGCTACAAGTTATTTGCCTACTCTCTGGCTATTGCTCCTGTTTATTCCCCCTCTCCAAAGGCCACAACAACTTCAGCTTCAAGGTGTCATTGCCTCTATTCATCTTTCAAAATAGAGTTCATAGGGTTCATATTTGTTTTGGGTTTATTTGCTATTCTACTCAGCAAAGACTCTTTTGTCAAAGAATTCAAAACAATATGTCACAAACAGAGGAAAAAAAAGACAATTATGATAAACAAGATGAATAATCAAACACTATTAACATAGCATATCAAGAAGTGTCTTAGTTTGTAACAAAGCCACACTGAAAACCTTTTATGGATAGCCAAATAATAGAAGCATAGAACTGATGTTGGAAGGAACCACAAGGATTGTGTATCCAACCCTCTGCAATCGGCAGGAAAACCAGTTGAACCATCCATGACAGGTAGACACTGAAATCAAAACACAGAAGTCCATAAAAGGATTCCTCCTGTGAGACAATAAACTGGCTCATAGATCATGCTGTGCCAAAAGATGGTTTGTTAAGCATTTTGTAAGCTAAGCCTTTGTGGCTTGTTAACCATGATTTATGCAAGAAGTACAAACCCGATGGTTGTTAGTCAGTATAGATGAAAACAAACCATGGCTTAACAGTGTGTGATCCAGGTTTTTATGGCCCTATTATAGCTTATTAGAATGCATGACTATTATAACCTGGAGTTTTGTTTGAAATTCATTCATGTTACCGCATATTTGAATCACAGGTTTGCTCAAACATTCCCATCTTCTCAATGGATTCTCCATATAGACAACAGTCCATAATCTGCTGTGTAAGATTTTGTTGCCAACATCTGAATGCCAGACCCTGATGCATCAGCAGTCTCAAGAGCAGATTGAGCCGAGAATCCTGAAGCATCATGAACATAATGAGGTCACTAAGCAGGCTGGCAGTAGGACTGGAAGCAATTGGATAGGAAAATTTGAACTGGTTTGCCTCAAGCACTTAAACTGGGAAGCATATGCTTGAACAAGAATTTTCCATCAATCTTTTTTAAAAAATTCGGTGTAGTGAATAGTGGATTTAGTCTCAGACTTCTTTCACCATCCTGTTGTTTTTCCTCCCTCTTGTCTGGACACAGCTGTCTGCTGGTACACAGGACAGTTAGGCTTTCATACAGAGGCTTAAAATAGCTTTTGTGGGCCAGGAGGTCAGATTAAGTGAACAGGCACAGCTGTTGTACAACATATGATTCTGAAGTTCTTGTTGTTTCTCTTGTCATATTAGCAGGCAACCTTCTGCTGTAGATGCATTTGGGCTAATAATTGGATTCATTCTTTCCTTTTCTATATAGGCTAGTGGGTGGACAAAATTCAATAAACATTATCAAGGTAAATTATAAAGAACATTTTAAAATAGAAGCTTCTTCCTCAGGACAAGAATACTTCTGAGAAATTATCAAGCACAGTATAAGGTGAAAAGGAGACAGTTGAGGAAACATTAAAGGGCCTGTCACATTGGCCGACAGATGCAAAAAGTATGTAAAAAGGACACAGCGGACGAGAAAATTTTCCATCCGTTGTTATCCGCTCTCAAAAAAAGTGCCCTGAATTTGCATAAACAGAGCGGACCAACAACAGAAAGGAAATGGACGGGGGGAGGACGTAGCCAGGATGTAAAAGCGGATGCTCTCAGCGAGCCTAGCGAATGGAAGCAGATGGAGTAGATGGCCATCCGGCAGGGCTTCCGGGGAGCACAGCAAAGTGGACCACGCAGCGGAAGGAGCGGAATGGCAAGAGCGTTACATCTGAGCGGATGACCGCCGGATCACAGCGGACGCCTAAGCTGGATGCTAAAGCGGATGCATACGGAATGCATAGCGGATGCAAAGCATTCACTGCGCAATGCGGGGAGGATGCATTGCGTCAGCCCCGCAGATTATAAAGGGATGCAGCTCGCAAACGTCAGGTCACCATTCAGCAGGAAAGACCTGCTGCCAAGAGCACATCTCAAGCAAACAACCATCGGGGAAGAAGGAGGAAGCCTGTGCCACCTTTCTGCCAGCCCTGGCAAGAAGGACAGGGCACCAGTCCCACCCCTGGCCCTGACTCTGCCCTTCTGCCTGGACTCTGCTGCTCGGGCTGATCTTCCTGGTGCTGGGAGCTTCTGCTTGGCGCGCTCCTGGAGCTGGTGCTTCTGCTGGTGCTTAGCTCGCTGGCGCTGCTCCTGGTGCTGGTGCTTCTTGCTGGTGCTTATCTGGCATGGTTCTGCCTCCTCGGTGCTGGTGCTATCTGCAAGGTGCTTACTCTGCTGTCTGCTGATGCCTGGGTCCTGCTGGTGCCTGCTGGTGCTTGGTTGGTGGTGGTGTGCGTCAGCCCTAGAACCTGCGAAGCAGCCCCTAGAACCCTCCAGCCCCTCTGATGAGGGCCCAGATTGGCCCTGCCAGAGGGAGGAAAGAGGCATACGTGAGACGGAGAGGGAGGCAATACTCATTGAAGAGGAACATTGAGAAGATGAGGTGCATTGAATGGCTGAGGGAGAACGAAGTAATCGATATGGCGGAAAGGGACATGTAGGCCTCTATCGAGACACCATAGAAAGCAGGTTGCCTGGGAGAGAGAAGGCAGAGACTTGGCGCTACACTCAGAGGTCCTCCTCGGGTGTGGTGGATAGCGCACATGCACACCCTGGTACTGGGAATCTGCTCCTCAAGAAATCTCGGCAGGCCCAGGTCAAGCTCACACGCACCAGCGAGACCTACGTGATGGTCCAAGTGGCGCTTCTTGGAGGAGATGAGATCCAGCCATCGAGGGAGCAGCCCCGTGCTGACAAACCGCTCTCTATCTCAGGCACCCCACAGAGAGCCAGTCCTCTTCTGGTAAGAGTCAGCTCCTGTGTCCAGGGAGGTATAGTTGTGGAGCGCCCCACAATGGAGACCCCGTCCTAGAACAGCTGCCACTCGCCGTGGCGCGAGGCAAGGGAGGGACCCCCTGATGCCAGTGGGAGCAAGGGAGAGGGCATTTCGCCACAGAGACCTAACCTGCATCCACCCCCAGCTCCACCTCACAGAAAGACAGAGAGGCAAGACCGGAGGGGCAGAGCGCACCACTGGTCCCTGCTCGGAAAGTATCAGCGGGGACACCATCAAAAAGCAGTTGTAGATCTGCTCCTCTCTCAGCTGTACCACTGGACATACCATTCCTCCACAACCGCAAGCTTCTTCCTCACCTACGCTCAACAGACCTCATGGACATTGTCCGAATCACATACGCGAGGTTGAGTAAAGGACAGGATCAACCGGCTCTTCTTGCACAACTCTACAGGCCCAGCTGAACCTCGCCTCTGACCCAGTCAGGTTGCTCTCCACCCGCAGAAGATGTCACAGCCCTTCCAAGTCTTCAAGGCCCGTCACCTACCAAAAGGGCTACAGCTACCAGGGATTCCAGCAGCTCAGGCATGCCTTCCCAGTCCAGCAACAGTTCATTCGGAACGCTGACGGCCGATGCCACCAGGATGCATCAATGCCACCACGCACAAGATGCCACCCACCACCACAGATGCCGACCTGCATGCCTTCACCTCGCTCAACCCTGCAGACCCAGGACACTCCCCACTGACACTCTCCTTCCTCCACCCCACAGCCAAGGCCCAGCTTCAAACACTCTGTCATCGGTCTTGGGACATGACAACCGGCCGAAGTCTTGGAGGAAGGGCCTCTCAACATCACGGACTGAGCCAGCTCTCTGAGAGCGTTCCACTTACACACCAGTCCGGCTGCTTTGTACTCTCGTGGACCAGGCACCCCAATGGCACTTCCAGACCAGATGCACTCCAGCAGCAGGCTACCTCCCACAGCACCTGGACCCTTGCACCCTGAGACTATGGGGTATGCCTTCAGAGTGAACTGAGAAGAGTGCCACAGGACTCGGTTGCTACCTGTTGACTTTGGTTGGGACACTTTTGCTTGGGCGTAAGGTTTTGCTTATACAGTTTGTTATTAATGAAAGTTTAGTCTTTGCTTCACGATACTTTGGTTCAGTTCGTTCTAAACTAAAAGGTCTTGGTGGAAAACTTTTTTAGAATGCGTTTAAAGCCTTTTGCATGCTTGTGGGATGGGTCAAGATAGCATTGGGAATGGGCAAGGGATAACCTGTGGGTATGGGCAGGGATACTGGCGGATGTGGTAATGAGCTTGGGATGGTAGATAGCTGTGGGATGGCAGGGATACCTTGGGATGAGGTAATAGCTGTGGGATGGGTTAAGATAGCAGTGGGATGGGCAAGGGATACCTGTGGGATGGTAATACTTGTGGGATAGATAAAACCTCTCGTGCAAGCATAGTGAGACTGTATGGTCCACCCTCCCAGGTGCCTCACTCTGGTTCTGCTGGGGCTTCTGCAGCACGGGCTCGCTCTTCTGGGGCTGGTGTTGCTTCTTGCTGCTTCTGCTTCTGGAGATGCTGATGACAAGCACTCCCAGCACCAGCCATCACACAGCACCTGCGCACCCTTCACCCTGGGACTGCAGTGACCAAGAGGAGTGCCAGAGACTCTTTTTTGTTTTATAGCTTGTTGTTAATAAAGTCAATTTTATGATTCACACACTTGCTTCATTCTTTTTTTTAATAAAGTCTTGGTGGAAACTTTTAGAAATGGTTTAAGCCTTTGCCATGCTTCCTGGATGGAGCTTGCCAGTGGGATGGGCAGGGACCTACCTTTGGGATGGTATTAGCTTGGCATAGAATAAACCTCCAGTGCAAGCAATAGTCGGGACTGTATGGTCCACCCTCCAGCTGCCACACCTTTGGCCCTTTATTATCATAATAATGTAATAATCATCCACACATTTGAACCACAAACACAACTCTTTCTTAAACGCCCTGTTCATTGTAGGCCCACCGAACATACATGGCCCAATCTCATCCGTGTGATGAGACAGGCTGAAGGAAAGCATCCATTAAGCATCTACCATCCTGTCTTGCCACTCCACTGCTCCAGCTGGGGAGTTGCACCAGTGTTTCAGGAGGTTTGTGCTGCTTCTTTCTTTCATGTGAAGCTCTGTTGGGGCCTGCACATCCACAGTATCTTATCAGGTTTCGCCTTGCCTCCATTCCCCAGGCTCCATGTCCCATTGCCTTGCTGGTGGTCCAGAGCCTCTTCTGCAACACTGGGTGGCGGGTGCACATGAGATTGTGCAGGATGCAGCAAGCTTCCATGATGCTCCTCATAGTCTCTGGGCGGTGCTGTATGGTGGTTGAGAAAGTACCTGGAACCTGTTGGCCAGGATGCCAAAGGCGTTCTCCACCACCCATCTTGCCCTGGACAGCCTGTAGTTGAAGATCCTCTCTTCACGGCTGAGGTATCTTGAAGTATAGGGCTTCATGAGGTAGGTTCTTGAGGGAGAAGGCGTCATCCCCCATGATGAAGTAGGGCACATCTTGTGTGTTGTTGGGCAGGGGTTCCTGGATCTGGAAGCCCATGATGAGGTTGCAATTTCCAGCCCCTCCTTGAGGTGACTGGCGTTGTATACCTGGGCATCTTGAAGATGACCCGTTGCCTGAAGCATCGGATGTACACTGAACTTGTAGTCAGCATCGGACCATCGCAAGAGGAACTGATGCTGAAGAGCCTTGTAGTTGTGATAAGTGGACCCTGGAGTTGGCTCGAGCTTTGCAGGCCACGTGCTTCCCATCTTTGGCTCCAACGGTGTGGGGGAAGTTCCACTTCTGATACCACTGCTCTGCAACTTTTCTTCCAGCCTTCTTTCAGTGGTGGGCACTGGAGGAGCTCTCCAGGTATTCTTCGATGATGGCCTGCCACCACTTTCTCTGACCACGATGCTGATGGTGTTGTGTGTGGCACCCTCCAGCCATACTGCATGCTCCTGTAGGTGGTCCTGAGGCCAGGTGGCGCAGAGTGAGTGCCACCTTGAGTCCAGGGTCCCAGCTGGGCTGGAAGTTGGTGCTCTGCTTGATCAACCCTGGGTCTCAGCTGCTCCACAACTTCATCAAACATGGCTGGCGGCATCCTCATGAAGTTCTGGAATGCACGACAGTCTTCGTTCCTCAGCTCCACCATCAGCTTGTTTATGGCAGTCCATACTCGGCTCTTCTCGCGATCCATCTGTGGACCCAGACGCTTCTTGGACGCCTCCTTTTCTTCGCGTAGAACAGGTGAAAGAGCCTTATTAGGGCTTCAACACTGTTGTAGAACGATGGCGGCTACAAAAAGGAGTGTGTGACGATCCATGGTGGAGATGACTGGATGCTGTGGAAGAGCAAGAGCCAGATGAAGGCTGAAGAGGTCTGCACCGCAGGGCTGCTGGAATGAAAGTGAGATCCAGGTGATTTTCCCACTTTTTATAGGAAATATAGGTTTTGTGCTAGGTGTCCTTTTGCATCCTCTAGGCATCCTGCAGACATCCTAAATATCCAAAGATACGTCCCCTATACGAAACGTTTTTTCCGGTTTAATGCTTTGTATGCGAGCTGCATCCGCTTTCATCCTTTCTTTTGTCCGTGCTAACTAACGCTGCGTGTCCATTCCACATCCGTTTCGCTTCTCCCTGTGTCTGTTTCCTCTGGAGCGGATGCGAGTAGCGTGGATGCACAGCAAGATGCCTTGCAGATATAGCGGACACGTAACGGATGACTACAGACGTATAACGGATGTTCCCATATGCGTAGTAGATGTAGAACAGATGCATTGGATACATTTTCTGCTCAAAAGTTTTGTGCACCTCAAAACCTTTTGAGCGGATGAAATGTCAGTAGATGGATGCCTGGATGGATAGAGAGTATGAAAAATGGATGCAGTTGAGTACAGAATGGGAATTGCATCGGTTTACCAATGGATGGCAAGTGTTTCTCTCCATTTTACATCCTCTTTCCATCCATTGGTGCTGTGTGACAGGGGCTTAACAGCCTTAGTGCTTAAAACACCATGAAAGGCAGGGGAAATACTTTAGATTGTGCTGCATGCCAATTTTGACAGCTCACCATTCAAAATGATATGTTTGACTATTCTGTAAATGTATTCTTGCACTAAAAAGCAAATATTGTTGTTCTTTCATGAAGATGATATTTCACCTTGACAATTACTATTAGAGATCCCTTTTGCCCTTTATTTATTTTTTCAATAATAACAATTGCAATAGAATCCTTTTTCCAGCAACCGGAATACTCGCGAGTTACATATTCCACTTTGAATAACATAATTTATGAGAAAATATTAAGTATATAACAAAAAACAAAAAAGTACCTATCCGTTAGGCGGGATGCAATGGCTCAGTGGCTGAGATGCGAAGCTTGTCGATCGGAAGGTTGGCAGTTCAATGGTTAGAATCCCTAGCACCGCGTAATGGACTGAGCTCCCATTACTTGTCCCAGCTTCTGCCAACCTAGCACTTCGAAAGCATGTAAAAAATGCAGGTAGAAAAATAGGGACCACTTTAATGGGAAGATAACAGTGCTCTGTGTGCCTTCGGCATTTAGTCATGCTGGCCACATGACCATGGAGTCAACTTCAGGTTCTTTGGCTTAGAAATGGAGATGAGCACCACCCCTTAGAGCTGGAAATTACAAACATGCATGTGCAGGGAAACCTTTACCTTATCCTTTAGACAATTAAACAATGAGAGGAAGATGGTGGAGATAGTAGATACACTTTAGATCTAGAGAACCCTGAAAGAAGTAGATTATCTAGATCTATTACAGTGGGGTGTCAGATTGGGGATCAGTATGGAAAAAAGTCTTGCCTATGTTGGTTAAAGACCTGTAGAGCATCTGGGGTGAGAATGGTGTGTCTACCTTGATGCTTCAGGATCTTGTGGTGGCATATCGTACCTTCAACCTTTTGAGGCCAACTTCAGAGCCATTCTTTTGTGGTGTTTCTATATTCCTTTCTCTGTGACCAGTTTCAAAGTTGATTACAGGGAGAGGAAGTTATGCTTGTGACCCTCACTTGTGGGGTGCTCTGTGACTCAATTTTGTCTTCCTCTTCATTTTACATTGTCATAGAACTGCTTGGTGAGGTCACCTGCCAGTTTGAGATAAAGTATTATCAATGTGCTGATGTAATTCAATTATAAATATCGAACCTATATAAATCTTTAACCATTGTCAAAGTTCTGGCCCAGGGCTGGTAGTCTTGGCTGAACAGAAGCAGATTGAATCCTTACAAAACTGAGTAGCTTGGTTTGAGCCCCCCAGTTTTAGGGCAATTCCAGTCACACTTCCCATGTACGAGCTGTTTGCTCAGTAGTTCTATAAGTGATTCCTCTCAGTATAATTATGGAGCACAAAATGTCAATATCCTTACAGATATGGGGATATGAGAAGTCATGATTCTTGGGTAAATGCAGAACTGGTCAAAAGGGCCCAACAGAGATTATACTACCAGAGACTTCTCAGAAAACAACTGCATGAAAAACTGCTGGTGACCTTCTACCACTGCATCATACAGAGTATCTGAACTTACTGCACCTCTGTATGGTTTGCCAATTGCAAAGTGGCAGATAGGACAGTACTCCAGAAGGTTAATGTCATTGCCCAGAAGATCATTGGTTGCCCTTTTCCCTTTTTGGAAGAGCTTTATAGCTCCTGCTGCTTTAAGAAATTTCAAAACATTCTCAAAGATCCATCTCATCCTGGGCATCCTTTTTTTGAACTATTACCATCTGGCAGATGGTACAGGATAATAAAAACAAGGACCAATAGGCTGAAAAACAGCTTCTATCCCAGAGCAGTAACTCTATTGAATTCTACTATATAGTGCAGTTTTGATGCAGTGTTGGGGGGTTCAGTTCAATGTGTGGAGTGTGNAAACCAAACCAAACCAAACCAAACCAAACCAAACCAAACCAAACCAAACCAAACCAAACTAAACTAAACTAAACTAAACAACTAAACTAAACAATCTCATTCATATTGGACAATCTCATTAATTCCCTTTTCCAAACTCTAGTTTTCAACTGTAGAGGTGTCACTAATTTTAAAAAACTACTGAATCCAACTCAATTTTTATTCTTGATACAGAATAAAATGCAGAATAAAATGCTTGTTTCTGCATACCTCTGCAGGCCTGCTTGTCCTTGTGAATATAAAAAGGTCTGTTCTTGTGTGATAAACTATCATTCTCTCAAATCTTTCATACTCCAGGTGACTTGGTAGTAAAGGAGGTACTCTATCTTCCAGCACATTACATTTAAATTGTAAACTAAATTAAAGCCACAAGAATTCTTTGTTATCAAGATGGTACATGTGAGAAGTATGAACGATTAAGCAGGTTTGGTCTTCCTTGACTCATTTTTGTTAAGAAAAAGTCTCCACCTATTTTGATGAGAAAACAATGTAGTTTGAGATGTAATACATATCCACATTTTTTATTAAACCCACAAGAGATGTGCAGCAAATTACTTCTAGCAGATCTTGATTTAAACCACAGTTCCCTATCATTTTCTAATTATTAGATGGTAAAGGCTATTTCTGTCGGATACTTGCAATATTGAAATATTTCATGAAAATGATTTTGTAGGCTATACATTTTTCAGTGTCACTTGCACATATATGTTTGCATTTAATAAACAGATATGAGCAGTCTTTTTAAAAATATAGATATGTGCATTTATCAAATGGGTAGCTTTAATCATGCAGGAAAAAAGAATTCTCACAAGTCAACAGTTGCTTTGGCTGATTTTACAAAAGCTGAGCAAAGGTGAACCTGGGTATGTCTTGAATGAATAAGAAAATGTGAGGGATGAAGAATAGACTAGGAAAGGAGGGGGGGATTTCTGTCCTCTGTTCACATTCCTCACATTTCCTGTAGTGGAGAAGGACAATTCAAAGATGAAGCATCTGTCCATTTTTTGCATGCTTTGAAGTGATCATGTACTTGCATTTTAAACCCTGTTTTATGAAAGGATGTGTTCCTTCTAGTATCCCATTTGGAGAGCAAAAGGAACACAGAACTGTCATCAAGTATTTTCAAGATCTACAAACATGAACCAAATAGAAAGACATCACTGGATAAAAGGCAAGGCTGATAGTGTTTGCTCATTATATATTTTGCTGGACTGTATTCTTTTGGCCAAGAAATAAGCCTCTACTATATTTCCATGTTGATGGAATCAATTGCAGAGAATTGCTGCAAGAAAATAAGTGGTTGTACAAGTTGTTATCTTCAATTCATTGTTGCTCTATCTTGTCTTGTTTCGTCCTTGTCTTTATATAGTAAATATTTTTAAAGGCATAATGAATAAAAGATTCTCTTACTTAATAATAATGGGATGAATGAAGACTTAAGTACACTTAATGATTGAAATTTGTGGCACTTAAGTTAATCATTAATAGTCTTTCACACTCAGTGCTGTGAAACTAATTTATTTGAATTTATTCAAATCTGTTTTTAACTCATCATATATATAAATGCTCAGAGAATGACCTTAGGTTGCAGGTGCCTTTGCTCACTATTTCCATCATGGATGAATATAACTGAATATGCTAAATAATTGTCTTGCCAACCATAAGGCTAAATAATAATTCTGGAAAATTACAGCATATTTTATGGCAGCAGGTCAGTTGCTATTTTAAACAGCATTATCCTGCAAACAATTACATTGTTAATTTATTGGATTAAATAAATGTATTGTGTTTTTCAATAAGCCTAAATGAAAAGATGCTGCTATTTTGTTGCTGTTCTTCATGAGCAATCATGTCAGTTTATATAAACGTCCTCTAGAGACAACATTGCCTTTGACCTTACATTTTGATAAACAGTTTGATTAACTATTGTCCTGAATATCATTTGACACTGTAAGAAGCACTTATTATCTCTTCACCCACCTAATTTCCATTATCCTTTATGCCATCTGATGCATAATAGAAAAGTAAATAAATACATCAAGCCATTTGTCTGCTAGCCTAGGTATTCTTCCCTTTCCATCCTTCCCTATTCTCATATTTCCCTCTTATTTGATTATGTTTCACTTTAATGCTTTAGTTTTAATGACTTTAGAAGAATCTTAACTGAAACATGAATAATCTAATTAAAGGGAAATTTTCCCTTTGCTTATATTCGATTTCATTGCTTGCAACATTTTTGATGATACATATGAAAGAAAGGGGTCTTATAAATGGCACAGAAAGTGCAAGGGAATTGTATTTAAAAACACATCACTACTCTCCAAACTGATTAACACTTATTATCTTCCTTTCTTCTTGGCTATTGTTTCAAACAAGGTGATATGAAAGGAATTACATATTCACTGTTCAGTTTTCACAATTTGGTCAGAATGAAATGAAAACTACAGATAGGGTCCACATTTACATTAAATTCCAAACTGTTATATGATAGTGGGGGATGGGGATCTTAAGGTATAAATGAAAAATCATCCACAATGATTTGCATATTTTCACACATGACACAAACTCAATGTAGATTAATATCATGATCCAAACTAGGATTAGTTTAAAAGTGCTTCAGTCATTTATTTGTGAGGAGCTTTTCTGAATAAAAAATAGGTCAATCAAATTTCATATTAAATTCACTCTAAGCATTTACTATAAGTATTAATATCATTGAACGTTTGATTTTTCAGAAAATTCTTTAGATGGAAAATTTTTATGATGTCTCTTTTGATCATGTGTCCTTTATAATGTTTTCAACATGAAAAGAACATTCTCCAGAGGTTGCTCTTCTAATAAACCCAGACTAAATTTGGGAAGTGTTTATGTTTATAATACAAGCGAGCAGGTATTCCAATACATGTTAGACAAATGCAAGCAACACTAATTTACAGCACTGAAATCTAGATTATTATTCAAGTATAAAGAAAGAAAATATATTTTAAAATGCTCTATTACTTTTGGGAACAGCCTTCCCATCCTTTTAACTCAGGACAATCACTCTTTTGTTAATTTTCTTATATAATTGCAGCCATTTTTGTGCTTGGTAAGATACATCTCCTTCCTATGTTTTGATGACAGAGCTAAGACCTCTGGCTGATTGGTTACAGATGTGTGACCTATTTAAGGCAACCTGTTTAACTTTTGCACCTATTATGGGTGTTAAGCAGATTTTGTTTGAAGAGAGCAGAATATTTCTAGCGATTTAATAACAGATAGTTTCATTTCAATGTACAATAGTTGGAAGATACTCTTGTTCCATGATTTAGTCAAAATGGGGTCTTGCACTATTGATTTGTTAGACTTTCTGGTGGAGATCAGTATGCCAGGCCACTGATAAGACCACACTTCCATAAAGGCCTGTTGTCTCCATCCTCTTCCTTGTGGTTTATTTTTTTTCACACATACAACGAACAATAAAGAAAAGGAGAACCCCTTAACTTCCCCTCTAATTCTGGGTAATGTTGCAGATTTGACTCAAGTGGTAGAAAAAGCAAGTAGAAACCAATGAGAACAGCAAAGAAGGGGGCTCATTCTGAGAGAATAGCCCATGAAAAACATCTTCAAATGAGCACGCTTAGTTAAGATTTTTCTCAACAAGGCAAAAAGTAACCTGATATTTGTTTTGAGAGTGATTCTGCGTGTTCTTATAGGTTTCATCCTGAGAAACTTCTGGCAAGAATCAGGCATCAAGTAACATATACAGCTGTGGACAATGTGGAAGAATGCATACCAAAATACTGTAATCAGTGGACAGCCATAGTCAGGCATCTCGAACAAGATCTAATAGGCATTGGAAATCAAAAGTAAGTAAACCATTGCTGGATAAGCAAAAGTAGACAGGGAACATGATCCAGGAAACTGGGACCGATACAAGACTGCAGCAACTGGATCAAAGATACAGGCTTGGAAACACAGTTATGGAACTGGAATCTGTGAAGATAAGGTGGCATTTCTTTAGGAAAAAACCCTTAGGTCCTGCCTGAAATGTGATGTTCTCCAGATATACAGACTACAACCAATTAGCACAATTGCTATGATGGCAGTGAACTATGGAAGCCAAAGTACAACACATGTGGAGAGCATGGCAGAGGGCAGGTTCCTGCTGCTGGAGAGGACATTTGAGTAAATGATAACAACACATATTGGACTTAAAGCCCAAAGCTTTCCTTCAGGTAAATAATGATGTGAAAGATCCTCCTGCTGAAAGAGATTAAATGTTTTAATGCTGACTTGCTGCCTGCTTAGAATTACTTACAGATATTTGAAATTGGTATTAACAAGCCAGGGTTTTCCATAGCACTCAGAAAGCTGACAGCCTCTTTTTGTCATTTAAAATGGGTGTTCACTTGAGCAATGTAATAAAGTGAAACTCAAGCTAGCTTTAGAACTGACCTTGTCCTTGCCGTGATTTTAAATAAAGTTGTGAACAGCTTGAAATATGTTAACTACACAAAGAATAGGAGAGATGGATCAATGAAAAAGTAATACATTAAAAACATAATGTTTTAAAATTATTGTTAATTTTGTAGGCCATCATTTTTGGGCTATTTCCCAGCAAAAGAAGAGTATGAAATCTTTCTCATGATAATGGCTATGTCTCATGATAATGGCTATGTTTCATAATAACATTTTTAAAAAATTCTTGGAAACAGCACCCCAGAGCATGACAATTTAGGCATATTTCTATTCAGAAGTCTAGAATTTGGTATATCAATATCCCATCCATGATCCAGCATAATAAAAAGAAACTGAGGGGCACAGCTGACAAAGTATGCAAATGCCATTGGGTTGTTTGACTAAATCAGATGATCTTGGAGAGAGAATTACCTTAAGCAGACTTTTTTGAAGAGAGCAGAATATTTCTAGAGATTTACTGGCTGGGGCAGCTTTAATATAACTGTTCCTATACATAATTTGCTTTTAAATTGCGGCTACAAGCATTTAAAGAAAAGTTCTGCCTAGCTTTTACACTACTCCATTTTACTAATCATGCACTGCCCACAATTGCTTTTAATCAGACAAGAAAATATTCTGTTTTTATTAAAAAGTCTTGTAGAGAGTATATACAGTAGAAAAAAAGGACTAAGGACTATTGAAGAATATCATTGTATCAGCAGAAGAGATCTAGACTTCAAAGGAAAACAGCAACACATAAAAACATTGTCATTCTGCCATTCAATGCCACAGAGAATTTCCATGGTTTTTATTACGCACAGAATCCACTGGTTTGTACCACAATGAATGATTATTTTCTTTCTTTGTTTAAGATAATATAGGTACAATGAAAATCAGGAGTTTGCACCCTCAGTAATTTTCCTGGATAAAATTTATATGTGTGATGATTTTTAAATAAAAATTACAAAGATCATCTTAGATAAACACTTTTGGCATAAATCTTCTCTTCCTTAGAGCTTTTCAAATATTAGATTTATAATTGGTTGTATCTACTCAAAGGTAAGGAGTGAGATCATTTCACGGCTATATGGTTATAGGACTGCAGCTTTTTTTTTTTTTTAATATTGCTTGAATGTATACCACCCAGAAAGAGATCTTGGGCCAAAGACAAGTTTTATGAATTTGTAAAAGAAATTAATTCAGGTATTGATTTTCAAATATAACAAAAGCTACATTGTGAGACTGGGGTTGAAATCAAGATCATATAGAAGATTTAATGGTCATATTCTTGGTACCATCAGTAAATCATCTAACAGGTCCTGGAAGTGTGCCATATAGAAATAACAATAGCAATAGCACTGAGACTTATGTACTGATTTACAGGGCTTTACAGCCCTCTTTAAGCAGTTTACAGAGTCAGCCTATTGCCACCAACAAATCTGGGTCCTCATTTTACCGACCTAAGAAGGATGGAAGGCTGAGCCAACCTTAGCTGGTGAGAACTGAACTACTGAACTGCAGTAGTGCATGCCTGCAGCACTGCATTCTAATCACTGTGCCATTATGGCTCATAATGTACCTCATGAAACATGAACAGCCCCTACCCTATTGCTTTTCATAAATTTACAAATGCTTGACTCTTCCCCCAAGAATTGGTACCTAGATGTCAGCATGGAAGCTCTAGTATGATTTAAGTGTCTCGTGGTTCTGTTTTTACTGAGATTCAGTGCAGTTTTAATTATTTTGTTGTTTTAATGAAATTCTCTATTTTATTTGTGTAGTGAAATTCTCTGTTTTAGCCTAGAGTTTCTTGGAAAGCTGGAGAGCCACATAAATCAGATAAATAAATATATCTCAATTTTACAGATGGAGCTGTGATTCAGTATATCTTATGCTTTTCATTTATACAACTTAAACTTAATATAAAGTTTTATGACAGAAGTGTTCAAGGTTTTTTGCCTGATGTATATATTGTATATATTGCAAAAAAACTCTTAACTGGTACATAACCAAACATAAAGCACTGATTTTTAAGAACATCCTCTTTCATTTCATCAGTGGATCCTCCAGGAGATTCCTGCTTCCTTTGATTGCTTTTGACCTGTCTGGGAAAGCAAACATTTCCAAATAAAACATTGATATTCAGCCATCTTCCTTTCAAAAGTTGTTTAAAAGGTTTATGGGTTACTCAGAGCCCAGAGACCTTATTAGAAAGGAAGAACACGCTTAAAATTGATCTTCCCTTTACAGCTTCCTATTTTCTAATTAAGTGCTGGAAAATTAGGAAATTGTGCTTGCTGGAGGATGAACAGGATTGGGAGGGAGTTTGTGATATTCTCCAGTATGTGGAAACAATGGTAAGATGGGGATAACAAAGAAAAGGAATTTCAGAGATAGGGATAAGCCTTTCCTAATGGTGACATTCTGAGAAATGAGATGATCTACTTGCATTCCTACTCTGCCATCGCCAGTTGTGTGCAAAACACTAGGTCTCGCGTTCACCTGCACTGAAACAAAACAAAAAAAAAGTCCTGGTGGGAATTCCATGTGCCTGATGATGGAACATGGGAAAGTTTAGGAGATCCACTTATTAAGTCAGTGGTTATATTATTGGATCTGAAATAGTTCAATGACCAAAATCCATTTTGTAGATGAAACTTCAAACGTATTTCAACCTATTCAAAAATTACCAAAATTAAATTTACCACAGTTCGGTCTCAGAAAATTTTGTGCTGAATTGCACTTTAGAATTTATTTCAGTTGGGAAATGACCCAAAGAGTGAGCTAAATGGAATTTGATGGACAATAGCACTATTTTCAAAGGATATTCCCAAAGTAAGCATCATAAAAATAAGTGAATGTTAAGATGCGTTTAAGGAAGAGGAAACCTTTTGTGTAAGATGGGGGTGGGGTGGTATGTGAATACAATTTGGATTTGACTCTGTTTTGAGCAATTGTATGTAAGCTTCATGTTCGATTAATTATTGAGGGAACCATATCTAATTTTTTGGCACGCGTAATAGTCAGTGATGGATCTTCCAGAACTGACCTTGAAACAAAGTGGAAAGCATTCAGTAAATGCATAGAGGAAAAAGTAGAGTAGGACAAGGGATTAAAATTTAGAAAGAAAAGGTGCAAAGAACACTTAAAATGCCCTTAACAAAAGAGAAGATCCTTTCTGAAAGTCCACTAGTTATGATGGCTGTATATTGTCTCCATTGACCCTGTAGGAACAAAATACTAAGTAGATAGGCTCTGCTTTGATCTATCATAGTTCTTTTATGAATAGTTCCACATAATGGAACACTTTTCCTAAGGAAGTAACTGCCAGAACAGTTTTAATTGCAGTGAAATACATACACTGTCTCTTATTTATAGATGTACTTGTAACACTGAGTTCTTTGAAAGATCTACCTGTTCACCCAATGTTCCTGCACCAATTCATGCAACCATAATGGCAGCAAAGTTACCTGCTAATAAATTTTACAAATAAGTAAACGAATAGCAGGCTGAGAACTGATAACTCTGATTGTCAAGGTAGGGGAAAGAGGGAAGAGAAGATGCTCAATTTGACCTGAGATCAAGTGAGTTCCAGGTCATTTAGAAATTGTGAGCAAATAATCAGTTTTTTTTTTAAAAGGCAAATAGTGTCTCTTATCTAGAAATTTAAAAATTCATAGCTTTTCAGAGTGGTTATGTTGTGATGTCATTGGTAATTTTTTAGAAAGAAAATCCTGAAGTTTTATTATTGATGATGCATTGATTTCTCATTGCTAACGGCCAGAGGCTGGCTGGCTTGGAATATACACTTTAAAAATATAAATGTAAATGCATTTTATTTCAATAAAACAAAAGATAAATTGAGGTCAATGCTACTGTTCTAATGTAAAAGGGAGGGCAAAGGATGAAACTTCTGAAATATGTTAACATAAGAGTAAATAATCACATGTAAATAAAAGATGCCTTAAGTCATTGGGTCTATATATCCATGCAATTTGTTTGGCAGCATTATCTCCCTAGTATAGCATACAATCCTCAAATCTCTAAGAGCTATCCAATCGAAGAACCAGCAGGGATGAGGCTGCTTACTTTCCAAGAACAGGCAAAGTTGACTAAATGTTGCCACTTTCTGAATAAAGTAACACAGTGTTTCTCAACCTTGGCAGCTTTAAAATGGGTAGACTTCAACTCCCAGAATTCCTCAGCCAGCTTTGCAGCCATGGGCAGATTCTGTTTGCTTAGCCAGCAAACAAGATGAACTTTTTAAAAATTAAAAATAATAGAAAAAATATTGCAGTGTTTGTTGTTGTTTCGAACAACTAACCTGTAAAATGTAAGAAAATAGGAGCAGTAATAAGAGTACATGCCCATGTAAATCTTTGGGGTAGTTTGAAATTGGATTAGAACTTGCCCATTTACATGATTTTACCAGTGTCAGAGAACTGAGTTGATTTATTCCTTGTCCTGCTGAAATGCATTTAAACTGCAGCACTGTGGGGGTTTTTTTTTTTTAATTGCTTCAACTGTGCAGAACTTTTATGGTAATCCATTTTCCCTTTGGCAGGGAAATGGCCTTTGATCACCTTGTTGGCAAGAATTGTCCTTTCTCTAATTACATTTACCTTCCAAAGTTGGTGTCTGTAAAAGTAACAGAAGGAACGGCTTCTGAATGGGAACATCATCAGCTGGATACTTTTTTTTTCTTTCAGTTTGATGGATTTCCTACTTTTATGACTTCAAATAATTGCCATGGGCTGCTTGTCAGATGATCTGCAGCCAGGGAAACTGCATAAACCTTTGTGTCAACATTTGCAAGAAGGTGGGTAGAGTGTTGCTACTGATGGCCCACCTCTGTGTATATTGCAAACACATGCAACATGTAAAGATTAGTATAGCAATACCACTTAAACTTATATATCTCTTCACAGAGCTTTACAGCCCTCTCTAAGCAGTTTATAGAGTCAGCATATTGGCCCCAACAATCTGGGTCCTCATTTTATCAACCTTGGAAGGATGGAAGGCTGAGTCAATCTTGAACCAGTGAGAATCAAACTGCCGAACTGCTGCAATTGGCAGTCAGCAGAACTAGCCTGCAGTACTGCATTCTAACCACTTTGCCACCATGACTTTATAAAACCTTAGTAAGACCATACATGGAATATTGCATCCAGTTTTGGTTCCCACTTTACAAGAAAAGATGTTGAGACTTTGGAAAAAGCACAGAGAAGAACAATTAAGATAATTAAAGTCCTGGAAACTAAAACATGTGAAGAACTTTTGAAGGATTTGAGTTTGGTTAGTCTAGAAAAAAAGAAGGACTGGGGAGACATGATAACAGTATTCCAGTATTTGAGGGGCTGCCACAAAGAAGAGGGAATCAATTTATTTTCCAAAGCACCAGAAGGCAAAACAAGAAACAATAGATGCAAATTGATCAAGGGGAGAAGCAACCTGGAATTAAGGAAAAACTTCCTAATAGTGAAGACAATTAACCAGTAGAATAGTTTTTTAAGAAAAAATGTGGACAGCCACCTATCTGAAATGGTATAGGGTCTCCTCCTGAGGAGGAGGTGCCTTTCAGCTCTATTCTGAATAAAAAAAGGGATGAGGTTTGATTGTGTATTCTGAATGGCAGATGTTGTCCTTTGTGGATCTTTCTATCCACAGCTCTGCTTTTCAGCTATCTCTAGATTCCTTCCTGACTCACATTTATGTCCTGAGCCTTCCTTCTGTAGCATTTGGCCTTGTAATGTGATTAATTTCATCTTTATATTAATATTCTTACATTTTCAATTGCTATGATGTCATTGGTAGATCTTAGAAAGAGAAACTTGAAGTTTTATTATTGATGATGCACTTTAAAAATATAAACATAAATACATTTTATATGAAATAAAGTGTTTTTTTATTATTTGACCTAGACAGAGATGTAAATCTCTTTGAAGTCATTCCCAGTTTTTCCTAATGAAGGAAGCATACAATTACATTGATGTCCCATGAAATTTATCGCATTGTTTTGTTTATTTGTTTTTAATTATATTTTGCTAAGTAGCTTTTAAGCAGGGATTTTACCCCCCTTCCTTTAAATATAAATTATAAATAAATATAGTATTGCAGTGTTGCAAGAAATTGTAAACAATTGAAAGCCAGATATAAAACTGCATAACCTATGGAATGGCTACAGACTTTCTTTGAGGAGGGCACTATATGTCACAATGAATAAACCTTACATATCTAGTTGATCTTGCATATCTACTAAGCCTCTGCCTACCTCACTACTAATAAATAATTTAAGTAAATAATAATTATATTATAGCCAATTGTTGTTCTTCTCACATATTGACAGGCACTTCTAAAAATATATTCCCAACTCATTTCCTAAATCACCTGTCCAGTAGGTTTTCGAATTCTCATCTGTGAACTGGGAAAGAGATAGCCTTCATCTTACCAACCGCTCATTTAACCACAGCTAAAGGTTAGGATGGCCTTGGAAAAAATGACTTACAACTTGTCCTTGCATCACCGTTGCCCTACCTTGCAGTCACAGTGATCTTAATTGAGGAACTTGGGAACCTATTTACATTTACAATCAGTTGCAGCATCCTTTGGTCACACGTCTATTTGTGACTTTCCCAGCTGGTTTCTAACATGCAGCACCAATCGAGGAAGCTGTATTCACTTAAGAACTGCAGGATTCATTTAATAACCACAGTAAAAATGGCTGCCAAGATCAGATCCAGTCACATGATGACTCACCTCATGACTGCATCAACATAGGAAGAAATTCTGGTCCCAATTGTAGTCATAAGTCAAAGAGTACCTATACTCAGATAATGTTGCATTAGTTCGACTTGCATATTATATTTGATCTATCACTATCACTAAGAGTTAATATTTAAAGTTCTATGGAAATCAAGCTCTTTAAAAAGGGGCACCTTCTGTCCTTTGACACAAGGAGCCTGGCTGGAATAGAGTTTCTTGAGATTGTCTTACAAAATCCCCTTTGATCCTTAAATAATTATAGCCTATTTTCAGTAGAGACTAATGGATTTGCCAAAAAAAGTGGCTAAGATGCAGTTTTCTGAAACCCAAAGCAATAATAAAATGAAGCAAGACCATTTTCCACAGAAATCAGGCCTATATTGACAGTTGCTGAATGCAGTACAGCAATAATCCACATGTTTATTAACACAGTCAATCACTTGCTTCTTTAGGACCTAAAAGGCTGCCATTTGGTCATTCATACAGAGCAATCTTCTTCAATTAAAGGGGCATCTTAGGAGCTATAAATTCATAGATTCAATTTCCAACTGCTATAAAGCTATTTCCAAGCTTTTTCTTTGAAAGAAGCCACCAGGGACCTTAGTTTATAACATGAGCTCAATATTCCATCTTGTACGAAAATTCCCCACTATTTGAATCATTTGTACTCCCCCAGGAGAAAGGACAAGGAAAGCTGAACAAACAGTACACTGGTGATAATAGTGATTTATTCTTTCAATATTTTGTTTGCTGCAGGGAATTTTCCCCCATACCCTTTTTTCCCCAGTGTCAGTCGGTGCTCCATTCAAAATCCAAGAAAGAAATAACTTAGACTCTTTAAGTTAGAGAAAAGTTATCTTTTACTGAAAGTGAAGTGGTAGCAACCAAAGAATTCTGAATCTGAGAAATTAGGTGTGCAAATCACATATACAAAGTGATGGAAGTGTTCCCACCCCAATAGTTCAGATGAAACTTCCAATTAGAAATTGTGAATATGATCATGTGGGCATCTTCAGGTGATGATGAGGCCTCTGTCCGTTGACCTTGGCATACTTTGATAACGGGTTGCAGTTGTGCAGAGAAAAGAAAGCTAAGTGAGAAATAGAAACCTAACTCTGATGTATGCTCCCCCCCCATTAACACAACAGAAAAATGTAACACTCCAGCACACTTCTCAGACTCATCCCCTCCTCCCCCCAGTTTCTTATGACAGCCGAAAGATGCAAAGCAATAGTAGAAGATCTTGAAGGCTGACATTCAGCCTTCCTAGAAAAAGAAACCGACAGTCCTAGAAAAGAGAAAGGAGAAAAATATAAAACATAATTAATCATTTAGACAATTACAAATGAATACACTCCTAGGGCTTATCAGGATACTTGGAACGAAATGCTTTGATCAACTTAGGGGCTTTAATATCGTTTTTGTTAACTCATTCGGCTTGTGAAGAAGGGAAATGTTTCCAGGCTACAAGATACTGGAGCTGACCCTCCATTTTGCGAGAGTCCAGAATTTCTTTAATTTCAAAATGTTGTTCCACCTCAATCAGTATTGGTATGGGAGGGTCAGCCTGGATGGGTCTTAAATCAGAAGTATGTTCATGGTTTTAACAAACTAACATGGAAAACTGGGTGGATTTGTCGAAGAGTCTTTGGCAAGTTCAGCTGGACTGTTACAGGGTTTATAATCCGTTCAATCGTGAAAGGACCAACATATTTAGGACCAAGCTCTTCGATTTTTGAGTGGTTTGCAGGTATCAGGGTGGAGAGGAAAACTTTGTCGCCTACTTTATATATTTTCTGTGGAGATCTTTTCTTGTCTGCAAACTTCTTATGAGTTTGTTGGGCCTCATCTAATACTTTATGTGTTACTGGCCAGTAAAGTTGGATTTGAGTTATCCATTCATCCAACGAATGGATGTTAGGCCTTTCACGAGGAAGTTCAGGTATGGGTACAAAAATCTTGTCCCAAAGCTACTTTAAATGAGAGTAAATCCAATACTACTATGTACGGAGTTGTTATATGCCACTTCAGCAAATGGCAGTAGGTCGGAACCAGTTATCTTGTTGATAATTTATATAACATCTAAGATACTGTTGTAACACTGCGTTAGTCCTCTCACAGGCCCCATTGTTTGGGGGTGATAGGCGGAGCTTAAGCCTGGGTGGACTCCTATCAACTTCAGCAACTCTTTTCCAAAAAATTGAGGTAAATTGGACCCCTCTGTCAGAGATTATGAGTTCCGGAATGCCATGTAACCTATAGATATGTGAAATAAACAGTTTAGCCAGTGTCTTTGCAGATGGAATCTTGGAACAGGGTATGCAATGTACTTGTTTGGAGAACAAATCAGTTACCGTCCAAAAAACCGTGTTTCCACTACTTTCCGGGTAATTCTACTATAAAGTCCATAGAGATTTCCTTCCAGGGGCTGTTGGCTTAGCTACATTTTGTAACAACCCTGCTGGCTTACCAGGAGGCCTCTTTGCCGAAGCACAAATTGGACAGCTAGCTACATAAGCTTCAATGTCCTTCTTTAAAGTAGGCCACCAGAATTGCTGTTAACCAGATGCAGGGTTTTCACAAATCCAAAGTGACCAGCTGCTTTAGAATCATGAGCTTGTTGTAGTATTTTGGCCCTCAGCACCTAGGGCACATACCACTTGGTCCCCACCCAATCCAAACCATCTCTAGCCGTACAGTCATTCAAATAAGCCAGGAACCAATCATCAAGTTTTAGGGCTTCTTTTAGTTGTGCGGTTAAGTCATTTGATAAATCCACTTCTCGTTTCTTCTTTTGGGTTCTGGTGATCACTGGGGCAGCTAGATGTTTGGTTGAAACAATTGGCTTATCTCTTCTTGGTGAATGCCTATTATATTGGGGTAGTCTAGAGAGAGCATCCGCCATGAAGTCTTCCCCCTGGAATGTACTTCAGATGATGAGAAATTGAATCGCTTGAAGTACTGGGCCCAGCGGACTTGTTTAGGGGACAGCTTCCAAGGGTGTTTTTAAAGCTTCCAAATTTGTGATCCGTCCATACCTGAAACAGATGTTTTGCTCCTTCCAGGAAATGCCTCCAATCAGTAAAGCCAACGAAACTGCGGAAAGACCATTCCTTTTTTCCCAAATGCCCGCCACCTTCTCTCAGGTTTCAGATAAGTTTACAGGAGGTATACGACACAAGGCGTAAGGCCCTTTCTCATTGATTTGAAATACACTGCTCCAATGGCCACATCATTCATTGGATGGATCATGAAGGGAGCCTCCATGTCCAGGTGCTTTAGCACTGGTTCTGCAGCAAACAGTCATTTTAGCTTTTCAAAAGCTGCTTGGCACTCCCCATGGACCACTCCAACAGCTTACTAGGCTTGGCTTCACCTCTCCTTTAGTTTTTGAAAGATTTGTGATGGGCATTGCTATCTTAGCAAAAGATGGGATAAATTGCCAGTAAAAATTTGCAAATCCCAAGAAGCTCTGAAGTTGTTTTCTGGTATGTGGGGGAGCCCATTCCAATACGGCACGCACCTTCTCTGGATCCCTTTCTATGCCTCAGATGAAATGCAGATCAGAGAAGGTGCATGCCTATTGGAATATTTCTCAGATTCAGAATAATGTCAGTCGGTGCTCCATTCAAAATCCAAGAAAAAGATACTTAGACTCTTTAAGTTAGAGAAAAGTTATCTTTTACTGAAAGTGAAGTGGTAGCAACCAAAGAATTCTGAATCTGAGAAATTAGGCGCGCAAATCACATGTACAAAGTGATGGAAGTGTTTCCACCACCCAATAGTTCAGATGACACTTCCAATTAGAAATTGTGAATATGATCATGTGGGCATCTTCAGGTGATGATGAGGCTCTGTCCGTTGACCTTGGCATACTTTGAATAACGGGTTGCAGTTGTGCAGAGAAAAGAAAGCTAAGTGAGAAATATAGAAACCTAACTCTGATGTATGCTCCCCCCCCTCATTTACACAACAGAAAAATGTAACACCTCCAGCACACTTCTCAGACTCCTCCCCTCCTCCCCGCCCGTTTCTTATGACAGCCAAAAGATGCAAAGCAATAGTAGAAGATCTTGAAGGCTGACACCCAGTTTCATTTTAAATGTTGTGGGAAGTAGCATGAGAGACACAGAAAAAAAGACAACAGAGAAAAGAATAGTTATAGCAGATACTGAGATTCTGTAGAATAATCTACTAACTCTAGTAGTTCTGAAATATTGTTTGGGGTCTTAGTATTTAGGTAAGTGATTTGTCCTTCCCTGATAAAAGATGTGACTATAAGGATTGACATGGTTGATCCAACATAGGATTTGTCATTTGTCATGAGAATCAGAGGGGTTTTTTTTTTTTTAAATTGTTTATACTATCATAAATACTTGTGACTAGACATGGTTCCTGTCTAGAAACCAAACAAATCTTGATCCCAAGTTTACTTCCGATCAGTATATTTCCCATGAATGTGAAAAAGAGAAACCAGGGCTGTAGGAAAGTATTAGGCAAATATAATAAATAATAAAGTTTATTAAAACTTCTTCTGGGTAAGATTTGAAATGACTGCCAAGTTTTTATTCCTGAAATAAAGATGTACATTTGCAGGTTTACAATCAAAGCCTTAATGTGTATCATTTAAGGAAATCCAGAACAATTCCTGGGACAAACCAAGCAATTTCCAGAGTACCCTTGTCAGTGTTATCGGCCACATTTTAGTTTCTCCTGCATCAAGAATGAACCAAGAGATGTGCGAAGTAATTCAGCCCTTATTTTGACTTCAGTGCAGATTTAAATCTCACACTTCGATAATTTCACTGCATTATAACCATTATTCAATTTATACAAAGCCCAGGTGCAATTAAAACTCATGGAATATTGCTTATTTTTTATTTTGCAAGTATATTTCTCATGTATATATATTCTACACATTTGAAAGGCATGACTGGGATTCCCATTCCCATCCCATTACTTCTCAATTAATCTCCATATTTAAAATTAAAGAAGAATGGAAGCAAAACATCAATCAGAAAATAAATCCATCTTTTATTGATATACACATTGTAGGGCTACCATATTTGATGATGATAAGGTGTTTTGTAGCTCATATCTGGTATTCCTAACACACATACAATAGAGATGTCAGCTTTGGAAGTCATATTAGTACCAAACGTTTCCGCACTGCCACATTCTTGAGCCTGGGAAAATGGGAGGAGAGGACTTTCGTGGAGCGTATGTGGTTAGACATAATAGCATTGTTCTTCTAAGTCGAGGTCATATGATTTCTGTCATAATATTTCTGCACCTGAGGAGTGGTTGAAGGACATCTCAAGTTGGGATGGATGGTGATTGAGACATGTGATTCAATGAGGGGTGCAAGGGTGGATTTGTAATATTTTACTTATTGAAGGGAATGCTGACAAGAGATTTGAACAACATTGCCAGTGGAATGATACCTCCCTTTACTGGGGTGCTCTTTAAACATATTGGTTTATAAAGGGGAGGAGCTTCCAGTAGGGTTGGTACATATTTCTGTTGCCATCAGAGCAGCTACTGCTGCTACTATATCAGCAGCCATTAGGAAAGAAGTTTAGTAAGCTCATGGCTTGTGAAGGGTAGAGTAGAGCAGGTCTATTATATATACTTGCAAAAAAAACCCTGATGAACCACTACAGATAGTTATAAGAGCACTGGAAAAAAATGACATGATCATTTTTCACATGTATGACCATTGCAGCATCCCCATGGTCACATGATTTACATTCAGATGTTTCACAACTGTTTCATATTTATGATGGTTACAGTGTCCCAAGGTCATGTGATCACTTTTTGTGACTTTCTGATAAGCAAAGAAAATGGGGAAACCATATTCATTTAACAACAGTGTTACTAACTTAACAGCTGCAGTGATTCAGTTAAAAACTATGGCAAGAAAGGTCATAAAATGGAGCAAAACTCACTTCACAAATGTTTCACTTGGCAACAGAAATTTTGGACTCCATTGTGATTGTAAGTCAAGGACCTGTACTTGCAAAACAAACAAACCAACAATTTGATGAACCATTAGAGCAGGGGTGTCAAACTGGTGGCCCACAGGCTGGATTCATCAGACATGGGCCATGCCCAACCCAGGTCCGCGAAGGGGAAAATGTTGCAAAACATCACATGACGGCAACATGATGCTGCAAGTTTGACACCCATGCACTAAAGTTTTCTATATCTCTCTGTTACTAGTTTTTAGTTATTGTCCACATTTTTGCAGCTCATAGATGGAAGTTCTGGGGGAGGGGTTTGCAGACCTAAGGGAGGGATGTCCTCAGTTTTAACCTTGGGAGATATCATCCATACTATCATACAATGAGAACTGGGTCAAAGCTATGGTTGTTCCTTTCAATTTCTGACATGTAATATCTGGACTTCTAGGTGGCCAAAGCTTAAAAGCAGCATTTGTAAAGTTCCCCCTGCCTGTTCTCTTCATCATTTATCAGGAATGTTGTTTGTAAAACACTATGAATTATCTTTGAATGCAGAGTCATTTCTCACTTTCAAGGTTAAGTCAATACGTATTGTTTGGCTCAGTTGTTCTGCCATTAGGATAACTCAAAAAGCTCACATTCCATTTATGGCATTTCATTTCCCGTCTCTGCTGTTCCCTTCTTAATTTACAGCAACTTGAACAGTTTGGCATTCGGGATCGAGCGCTGTTGCTTTGAAGGCACCATTCTGATCGATAAATATCATTTGGCTTTGTAGCACTGAATGGCAAGTTGGGAGATTCAAATATAGTCTAATTGAAAAAGCATTGGAGTGGAAGAGGAAAAGATAAAATTAATTTACTCATGTGTGTGTGTGTATGTGTGGGTTTGTGTGTGTAAAAAGAACTTTGAATCTCTTTAACATATTGTTTAATAAAGCTCTAAGAAAACCCTGATGGAAATTTGAAAAATTAGGTTTTGAATGAATTGAATAATAATCCTTTGGTTAAATAATCTTGCATCAACATTTATTTAAATTTCATTACAGTCAATCCTTTATTACTTCTGGCTCGAGGCCTTCCTGCCATTTCTGGCTTCTAGGATGATTCAGGCACTCCAAAGACTCTTTCACTGGAATTCTCTTGATCAATTTTCTACCTGAAAAAAGCTAGCTTTAGAAACTTTTTCATCACAGTCTTTGCTCTGTACAGACTCTTATTCTCTTCACCTACCAGCTCCCTTTTTCAGATTTTTTGACCAGCTAGAGGAAGCATGCAAATTGAGTGATGGAGTTACAATTACAGGCTGTGGATTACTCACATCTGTTTGAATGCTTGTCTTGGCTCTAACTTTCTATTCCAGGTTAGGAAAGGAATATGTTGTGCACAAGAACAGATTAATACTCATAGTTTGGTTTTATACTGTAATTTTGATTTCATACAAATATAAATTGCTCTTAGAAGCTGAGTAGAAAGCATATTCTCTCTTGCATTTTCACATCCCTATCTGATAATCACTGAACGACAAGTTAACAATGGCTTCCCCATTGACTTCGCTTGTCAGAAAGTCATAAAAGGTGATCACATGACCCCAGGACACTGTAAATGTCACAAATATATGCCAGTTACCCAGTGTCTGAATTTTGATCACATCACCATGGAAATGCTGCAATGGTTGTGTGAAAAAGAGTCATAATTCATTTTTGCAGTGCTGTTGTAACTTTAAAAGGTCACTAAATGAATGGACCAAGGTCAAGAATTACCTATTCTCTCTCTCTCTCTTTCTCTATCTCTCTATCTCTATCTCTATCTCTATCTCTATCTCTATCTCTCTGTGTGTATGTACAGCTCAGGACTGAACTGTGGAGTTCTTGGTGCCCTTTGAGCTTGCAACATTTCATGGTTCAACCAAGTATCGTCCCTTGGAACCAACAGGTGGCTGCACTTTGTGAACCTTGTCAGATCTGAAAAAGGCCAAAAGAATTAGTACTTGAATGGAGCATCATTTGGGAATTCCAGGACTTTTGGGGAGGTTAGGAAGACAAAAGGCATCCAAGAAAATGTCAGTGCCAAATCCTTTCTATAAGGCTCATAAGAAAATCTCACTGTGATTGAGCTTGACTTAAGATAATGTTTACCTTAACAAATAACTGCATTCAGGCTATGCTTTTTCACAAATAAATATACAGTACTAAGGGATACATTCAAAGTTATTTCTGATCTGGGGAGTTTTGAGATTAGCACATCAAATTCCACTGTTCTTTAGAAACTTTAGGATCATACTGGATTAAGCAGTCTATAAAAAGGAATGTGAGATCTTACTATTCTCTGGGAATAAGGTAGCAGCAGCAATTATTCGGAAGAATATTTGGGATAGTCTCGTTTTCATGAAGAGGTTGACTTATCTGCTGACCACTAAGGACCAGATTTTGTTTTTGTAAAAAACTCTTAACACCATGAAAAAATTAAGTAGTTGTTCAAAAAGGCAAGGTCCTTGCAGAGATCCAAAAAGGTGTGCCTATGCACACATACCTACATATATTAAAAAAACAGGGAGAAGAAGCTCTCTCAGGATCAGAGTCTGCTACCTGTTCCCCTTGATCAGATTGAAAGCCATAGGTGATATCACTAGGAGAGTGGAAAAGTCTCTCCAGATGAAACTTGGGTAATTGTTTGCCTTTGTTTAATTTTGTAGACCAGAGGGTTAAGAGTGGAAATAAGAATAGAAAACATGTAGGAGACAATTCACTACCTTTTCCGCTTGTAAAAAGAATGCACCGATTCTTCTCATAATTGTTTGACATTTTTCCACCAAAAGAGAATTATTTTATGATTTGGGTTCATATAAAGATGTTTGGAGAGATCCTTCAACTTTGTAACAGGAATGGGTGGCCTCCTAAGGCTTTCTGCTATCAGCTCCATCTTCAGATATGAAAGAAAATAGGACTGTGGTGCTGAAAATTAGCCATTTTGCCCCTGAATTTCAGCAACACAATTTTGGATCTAAATGGTGTGCTCAGGGGTTAGTCTGCCCTATATAGGAAGAAAGAATGAGAAAACATGATTCAATCCCACATCCTGTTCTAGTACTGCTGTTCTGCAACACAAGAGGTCATGTTTTAGTCTCTCAGAGCTCTTAACACACAGAATTAGAAACTTGTTAAAAGCTATTGCTTTTTTTAAAATAAAAAAATAAAAGATAGGTCAACACTTGAATGAAAGAAAGCTCTTTCTGTAGGCAAGTATCAGTCTCCAAAGCAATTATATGTCTATAAGCTTTCAGGTTTCTAGGTCAGTGATGTTGCCTAGATACAGTTCTTAAAATATTTAACAAAAAATATGGCACACAAAGCTTGGCACAAGTGTTTCTGATGTGAGAAATCCATTTTGCTATATTATTAAGCCCTTCTACTCAAAAGAAAAAATAACAAACAAATGAAACCCCCACACCTCTACTAAGATTAAATGAAATTGTGTTTGGTTTGTGTTAGCAGCAGTTTTTTAAAGGTAAAAAATACTGGAAGAAATAAAAATAACTTTAAGCTGTTTTCCTTACCTGACATGGGATACATTTCAGCAAGACAGCCTGTATGCTGTCCAAACAACATGTACTTTAGAAATTTTCGGATGACAGTTTCCAGATTTTACAATCATCATTCTGCTAATGATGAAGGTTATAGCTTCAAAATGTTTGAAGGACACCAAGTGGGGCAAAATATGGCTTTTGCAGAAGAACTCATACACACCTAGAATTCTGGGACATTTGGAAATTAATAAAATTTCCTTGGATTTTGTATACTTATTTGGTTTGCTTTTCAGTTTCTACACAAAATCATAAAGAAGATTGCCTGTTTCATTCTCATACCTATTGAGGAAGGTTTATATTCTATTTATTGAGGAAGGTTTATATATCTATATACACTTCCCATACAGAAGCCTGATGATGGCAGATTGAGCATTCTGCTGAAACGTTGCTAAACTTTTAACAGAGACAGTGACGTGGATAATACCCCGAGGAGCTAAGACAAGCATATATATATATATACTATATAGTATATATATATATTATATAATATATATACTATAATATATAGGTATATTTATACTCTGTGTCGTCTGCAGGATTTTTACTTATGTATGGGTGCGGTTTTTCGAGTATTCTGCAGTAATTGATCGTTGTGTGCTTTGATATTCGGGGTGTTAATACTGAGACGGTTAGAGAACGAATTGAAGACGTGGCCACGTTTCGTGCCTATCAATTCTTTATAACAGAACTACAATGACGTGGGATAATACCCGAAGGATATCTAAACAGCACAGAGTAAGTACCCGCAGAGGCTTAAAAAAACATATATATATATATATATATTATATATAATATATAGTTATATATATATATATATATATATATATAATATGTATATAAAACCAGGGTAACCATGTACAAATGCTACTTACCTGTGAACAGATAAACACCACCTGCGTCAGTCTCCAAAGATACTTAGTCTGTTGATCAGTACTAAGATAATGCTCAGCTTAAAATTCATTGAAGCTATTGTTTGCCTTCAAACACTCTCACAGTCTAATTTCTTTAGCATTTTCCATTCTTTTTTTTTTAGCAAATTTTATAAGTTTTTCATAAACAAACACATAACAAACAAAACATAACATAAAACATAAAACTTCTTTTTGGAAAGCAGCTTAGTCCCAGTTACATCTTTATCACAGGCATAAATCAAAATTCATGCTCACTTTTTATCCATTCATATCTTATTTACGCCTCTACATTTCTATGTGCTTCTCCCTCTTTTCATTTCTTTAATTCTATTATTTATTCATCTCAATTTAAATCATTATACATATTTCTTTTGTCTGTTCTATTTGAGTTTATTATTTTTCTCATTGACACAGGAATTCTCCTGAATCACTGACTGAGTATGACGCTTTGATCTTTCCCTAAATTTAATACTTAAATAATATATACTTTTTCCCTCTGATCTGCCTTAAGTAACATTCTAAAGCTACTGTACTATCAATTATAGAATGAAAAGATAAATTTATAATATAATTACAGATAATCCATAGTAAATTAAATTCTATTATCTAAAGTCCAGTTTTCTAACATTATTTCAGGTATAAATGACAATTAATCTATGTACTTTTTGCAGAGTCTCTTTTTTTAATCATATTTTTTAACTCACTATTTTGAATAATCTTGTTCTTTACATTTATTTAAACCTTTATACTTCTCGTTCCTTTTTCCCTTCTTTTCTCTTCTATTTCAGTTTTCTTTTATCTTTTCTCATACAGACAAATTTCTCCTGTAATCACAGATTGAAAAAATACCTTTAAATCTTTTCCCAAGTTTAACATTAGAATAATATTACTTTTCCAATTTTGATTCTACTTAGGCATTTCTGAAATTGCTTACTGAAATTATAAAATAGAAAAAATAATAAGTTATATAGAATTAAACAATAATCCATAGGCAATTAACTGTATTTTAAATCCAAATTTTTCTAACATTTATTAATATAAATACCAACAATACTACTTTGTGACTTTTCTTTTAATTATATTTTACCCATACATAAGAATCTGTTTTTACATCTTTTTTAAATGTTTTATAACTTCTCTTCCCTTTATCCCTTCTTACCGCTTCCAATCCTGCTTTATCCCTTGTCTCCTAGTATATCTTTTTATCTATTCTATTTCAATTTTCTATTTGTCTTTTCTCTTTAACACAAAATTCTCCTGTAATCACAGATTAAAGTATACACCTTAATTTTCTCGGTGGGCGTCGGACGGGGAACGTCGGGGTAGTGTGGGGGGGGGGGGGGAGGGAAAGTTGCAGAACGTGGTATCAGCGGTGGAGCTTCCCACACCGTTGGAAGCCATAGATGGGAAGCACGTGCCTGCCAAAGCTCAGCCACTCAGGGTCTCTATCACAACTACAGGAGGGCTTCTTCAGTATCATCTCTTTGCCATGGTGATGCTGAGTTACAAGTTCATTGGTAGCATCGATGCTTCAGGCACCGTCAGCTTCAGATAGCCAGGTATACACGCAGTGACCTCAGGGATGGGCTGGAACGCACCACATCTGGGTTTTGCCAGATCCAGACCCCTACCCATTGACACACACAGAATATGCCCTACTTCAGTCGGTGGGATGACGCCTTCTCCGCCTCAGCTGGACGCTTCCATGAGGAGGGCAGATACAGGGTGTCAGAGTACCTCACCGCGTGAGCAGAGGACTGCTTCAGACTACAGCTGTCCAGGGCAGACGGCGTGGTGGAGAAAGCCTTTGGCATCCTGGCAAGCAGGTTCCAGGGTCCTTCTCACCACCATGCAGGCATCAACCACAGACTGTGAGGAGCATCGTGGAAGCTTGGTGCATCCTGCCCAATTCTGCGCACACCGTACCCAAGGTGTTGCATAACAGGCTTGTGACCATCACAAGGCAATGGGACATGGAGCCTGGTGAATGGAGGCAAGGACTAACACCTGATAAGACACTGTGGATGGTACAAAGCCCAACAGAAGCTTCACGTCGAAGGGAAGAAGCAGTGGACAACCTCCTGAAACCTGGTGCAACTGTCCCAGGCCGTGGAGCAGTGGATGTGGCAGACAGGATGGTGAGATGCTTAATGGATGCTTCCTTGAAAGCTGTCGCATAACACTGATGGGATTGTGCACATGTAATGTTGATGGGCCTACAATGAAACTAGGCATTAAATAAAGAGCTTTTGTTTATTTTGAAATCGTGGTTGATTCCAATGAATAATTGGGTTATGATAAAAAACGGGCTATGTGTGCAGCTTGGGAGGGTGGGACATAACAGTCCGCCTTATGCTTGCACTGGAGGTTTGATTCATCCACAGCTATCCTTACCCATCCAAGAAGTATCCTTACCTATCCCACACACATCCTTACCCATCCCACAACTATCTTACGCTATCCACAACTGCAAAGGCTGTGAACCTTGTTTTCAGAAATTTTCACCAAGCACTTTAATTAAGTAACAATTGAACGCAAGTGTACGTGAAGCACAAGATAACCTTTTAGTTAATAACTGTCTTAAGTAGAACTGTCTGACTTTATTAAAAAAGCAAATGAACAAGTAAAATGTCTTAAAGCAAGAGATAAAGTGAACAGGTGAACAACTCAGGTCTCGTGGGACTATTCTCAGTTACTCTGAGGCCTGTCCAGTGGTCTCAGCTGGTTTGACGGCCAGGGACTGTGGAGGTGCTGTGGCTGGAGTGCTGAGTCTGGAGGTGCCATTGTGATGGGCTTGGCCCGAGGTACAACGGGGATGGCTGTGTCAGGAAGGGCTCTCAGAGAAGCTGGACTCAGTTCCGTGAGGTTGAGAGGCCTTCCTCAAGGACCTGGGATGTGCAGGCGAAGTACTGATGACAGATTTTCTGTTGAGGGGCTTGGCTGTGGGGTGAGGGAAGGAGGAGTGTAAGTGGGGGCTTGTCTAGTCTGGCAGCTGGGGTGAGGTGAGGCGTTGTGCAGTGCCATGTACCTGGGCCTGGACTGGGAAAGGGCTGCGTCTGCTGTGGGAAGTACTGGTACTCGTAGCCTTGGTGGGTGAGGCTGTCTGAAAAGCAATGGAAAGGGCTTGTGACATTGCCTGGGGTGAAGGAGCCGTCCTGGAGTGGGTCGCAGGGTTTCAGCTGGCATGGAGGGTGGTGCAGCAGTGCTGTTGATCCTGCTACTTCATGGCACTGGTAGCTGGCTTCGGGCCAGTGGTCCTGAGGGTCTGGCTCACGTAGGGTGATGAAGGGGCTTGCAGTTCGAGGGATGGGGTATTGGTCGAAGTGGACGCCCACCCCTTGTGAGAGGAGATCCTGTGCTGGCTTGAATTGTGTCCCTGATCTCCAAGAGGGACAGTGTTGGGCTCTGGCCCTCCAGTCTGCCCTCTGCCTGCTGTTTTGTGGAGGTGGGCTGGGGGTGGGGGTGGGGTTGGTCTCTGGCTGCTCCTTCTTCTTGCTCAATCTGAGACAGGGGATCTTCCACGTCTCTGGCAGGGGAGGCAGTTGTGGGGGGGTCTCTGCCTGGGGCCCTCCAAAGACCTGCTGGAATGGTAGCTGGTTCCTGGCTGGAAGAGGACTGGCTTTTCTGTGGGCGCATCTAAGGGAGTGGTTGAAAGAGGGGCTGCTCTCGTGGCAGACCTTTCCTCCAGGAAGCTGCACTATGCCATGATGGTACATCTCCGTCAGTGGGAGCTGACAGGGCCTGGGCCAGAATTCTTCCAAGATTTCTAGGTGAGGCGTCCATGATACATGCCCGTCATCCGCTACGCATCGCGCTCGCTGATCCGGCTACGCATGCCGGCTTTGCTATTCTCTCCACTCCATCCGCTTCCATCCGCTAGGGTTTCCTACGAACATCCACTTACATGCTCGCTCCATAGTACCCTGTCCGTTCCTTTCTGTTGTTTTCGTGTTCTGTTATGCAAATTTTTTGCCACTTTTGAGAGGCGCATAACAACGGATGGAGCCACCCCCAAAATTTTGCTCATCCACTGTGTCCTTTTTGCATACGTTTTGCATCCGTCGGCCTGTGTGACCTCGCCTTAAGATGTCAAGACCAATCATTCTTGCATTCTTGCTCAGCCTCCATTTTAGCCCAATGTTTGGAGGAAAGACTCAAGTATTTGCAGCCCACCAAGAACGGTAAAAGGGTAGAGGGCTTTCTCAAAAGACTGTGATAATACTGATAAGGCATACTTTGATATCTCATCAGATGGCAACATTTAAAGGTAGGGAAGTCCACTTTGTTTAACCTAGTACAGGTTAAACTTGAAAAATTAGAATATCATGCAAAAGGTCATTTATTTCCGTGATGCAACTTAAAAGGTGAAACTAATATATGAGATCCTTACATGCAAAGCAAGATAGTTCAAGCCATGATTTGTCATAATTGTGATGATTATGTTTTACAGCTCATGAAAACTCTTGTCAACTCTTGTTAAACACATGTGTATTTTATGCTCTGGACTATTGACATTGAATACATGTAAATCCTGAAAAATATGTGGTAGCCCTGGGCAAAAGAAAGGCAGCAAAATCACTCTAGATGTAGGGACAGTGTAAAATATTAACACATGATAAATATTGGAACAGTTAAAAATAATAGCACTGAGTTTTATCTCTGTCTCTCTTCTTTTACTTTCTTTCTCTACCTTCCTCTTCCTTTCTTTCTTTCTCATACACACACACACACAGAGAGAGAGAGAGAGAGAGAGAGTGCGAGAGAGAGAGCGCTTAACAGACAAGTATTTTGGAAGCAGCTCCTTTAAATTTCTCCAAGGCTTGAATGGATTCTTTTACTTTGCAAAAGTGCTCCAAGGCCCAATTCATCCCCATCCCCTCTGTCAGACTGCACTCCTTCTCACTCCAGGCGCTTCACTTACACGGGAAAAGTGATACTTGCAGCATCCATGCCTTTATTCCTTTTCCCTGGGGAGAAAGAGGACGTGGGGAACAGAAAGCTAGGAGAGAGATCGCAAATGAGTGACAGGGTGATCAGGTTGAGGGCATGGCCAGCCAGGGATTGCCATCGGTTCGGTCATCCATGCCAAATAACCACTGAATAGGTTATAACCAAATAGGTTATAACCAAATAACCACTGAATCACCTGAATAGGTGCGAACCGGTCGAACAGCACCTCTGAATCTCAGTCTCTTTAGAGCTTGGATTACATGTATGTTCTGAAATAGAAGTTTGGAATACAGCTAAATACTAACATGTTGGCATAATGTTTGTTTCTATTCATCCTTCTTTAGCAAACCATCTTAGGTCTTCTAAACTGTTGTCCATTGATGCATGAGCAAATCATACAAAGATTGCTCCATAGATTGGAAAGTAACTTATTCTTCATGATTATATTATTCCAGTAGATGATATTGTAAACTAATGGTTCATTCTACTTTTCCCTTTTATGTTACAATTCTGATGAATATTAGTTACTATCTACCAATCCTAGAATTCTGCACAACAAAACATCATGTAAGCTTCGTGTGGGAAGTTTCAGTTTTTTAATCCATTACATTAAGTCAGGTTGGAAGAAAAAGAAGGTACAGGTGAAACTTGAAAAATCAGAATATCATGCAAAAGGTCATTTATTTCAGTAATACAATTTAAAAGGTGAAACTAATATATGAGATAGACTCCTTACATGCAAAGCAAGATAGTTCAAGCCATGATTTGTCATAAT
>BHFT01000204.1:0-40596 GCA_004320025.1 Laticauda laticaudata | reverse complement strand
GTTTGTTGAGTTATTTTACTCTGTGTGGTCGAGTCTCTCAACCCCAACACCACTCGATCCCTCATTGCGTCGTCGAGTTTGAGAATTCACACTCACCACCTATTTGTCGAAAGTGCAGCAATGAAATCGGCAACGGTCTCTCCCTCTCTCTGGTCTCTCCTGTAGAATTCGGTGGTCGCTTTATAAATTTGAAACCATCGGAGCGTAGTGTGCTTTGAGAATTCGTTGGCAATTCTGGCCACGTTAGTTGTTTGACATCTTGGGGCTTCGCTAGAGCCTTTGCCATCTTTGAAAACTGGTTGGCCCACAGTGTGTTAGGAACACAGCCTCTTATGTTGCTCTGAAATTCCTTCCATTTCATTGCTTTCAGATACATCTGGAAGCGGGTCTGCATAGAATCCCAATCCTCTTCGTTGGGTTGAAGGGTGTGGGCGGTGCGTTGTTTCCAGGCATCTTTGTTGTCATCTGGGCTTCTTATCACCGCAGTGCAGTTTTCGCGTTCAGGACAATCCCACCTTCGTCGCCAGTGTTTTGTTCGGAAAAACACGAGGTAGACCGGGTTCCAACAAATAAAAGTCTTTATTCAAAGAGTCAGTAAAACGGAACGGTTGGCCGAACTTGCGGCAGCCTTTTATACAGGCTAGCCGGCTTGTAACCAATGCGAGCTGTTCGAATTTGCCGCCTTTTTTACTTTATTTTGGATTGGTTCTTAGTGAAACCAATCCAATGCTTACTTTAGTTGACCAATCAGATTTGCATGTTTTTGGAGTAACCCAATTTGCATACAGAACACCACCCCCAATAGTTCAGATGACACTTCCAATTAGAAGTTGTGAATATGATCATGTGGGCATCTTCAGGTGATGATGAGGCCTCTGTCCGTTGACCTTGTGCATACTTGATAACGGGTTGCAAGTTGCGCAGAGAAAAGAAAGCTAAATGAGAAATAGAAACCTAACTCTATTGTATGCTCCCCCCCCATTTTTACACAACAGAAGATGTAACACCTCCAGCTCACTTCCAGCCTTATCCCTACCTCCCTTCCCCGTTACTTATGGCAGTCGAAAGATGCAAAGCGATAGTAGAAGATCTTGAAGGCTGACAAGGACCATACCAAAGAGGGGAGGGGTGTTCCATGTCCATATTAACATACTCCTAATAGGCTATTCCTATTGGACAACAAATACCCGATGCTGATTGGCTACTTTTCTCGACACTGATTGGCCAATAATAGTAGGGCTATGATTGGCCAATTCGGGCAGCAGGAAAAACAAGTAGCCATCATTGGACACTAGTTAAGACTCCTGGTTAAGACGGACTTTCAGAACTAAATAAAAGAGCTGAAGTTACGCTGATTTCTGAGTCTCATTTCCCGCGAACCGAACAAATATAACGTATAGAAGACAGAGCAACAAATTGCTAATAGATTTAGTAGTTTAAATTTATTGGAGAGCCTGTTTCACAAGGGGTGTGAACTAATGTTGTAGTAATATATTAATCACTATTCAACTAGAGGGGATAACAATAATATGTCTGTAATATGTTGCTACTGTTTTAATACACCTTTTTAAATGTTCTGATTGCATTACGTTTTGCATTTTTTTCTTTTACATTTTCTTGGATTACATTTTCTTTTATTTTGTAGTTTAACTTTGTTTAGAATAAAATGTATAAATGTAGAGAAAGGCTAGATTATAACTGTACTTACAGTATAACTGCTGTGAAGAATATTGAAAAAATGGATTTTTTTTACTTTTTTCTTTGCATCTTTTTGTCTTCTCTTTGATTTTTTTTCCTTCATTAGTTTACATTTACTTGTATTAGTTTTTAATATATTTTAAAAATATTGATAAAAATAATATAAAAAGGTTACATTTTTCAGAAAAATATCTTTCCTTTATATAAATAAAAACCCTTTTCTTCTTCAGGCTGACTCTTCCTGATGCATTTGCCATTCATTTTTTCTGTACTGAAAAAATTTTCTGGTCTTAATTTCCAGTGAAATCAATCTCTGTCATAGCCCTATGTCAATATATCTTTTGTATATGTTCACTTCCTTAAAAAATAGCAAGAATGTACACATGCACCACACCTTTTTTTCAATTTCAAATTATCCAGAAATGCTCAGGTTAATAAGTAACAAAATCATGAAACCAGTTCTTTGTGTCAAGATTCTTAACAACCAGATGAAGTTTTAAATTGTTTTCAGTTCTTCAGCCAGGAGAAAATTATTATCACATTAAATTTGCCGTCTCTGTCAATCTCTATCCTGCTACTAGTACAGCTTGTATATATGAAATCTATTTCCTGCATTTGTTGAAAAGGCAAATCATGTAACTAAACTATGCCTGGTCATCACACAATTCCAGAATAAAGAAATTACTAATGGTCTCTGTGTCAAAATATCATCTAATCCTGTTTTATGTTTACTGTATTTGATAAATTAGTAACCTGGTTGTTAAGTGGATCTGGCTTCCCTATTTATTTTTCTTGTCAAAAGAATGCAACACTCAAAAATATAATTAAGTTGCTAAGCATTTTTGATCACATGATCATGAATATTGGAAAGGTCATAACTGTTGTAAGTCACTTTTTTCAGTGCTGTTGTACTTTTGAGAGGTCATTAAATGTACTTTTGCAGTTGAGGATTAACTTTATTGAACAATTTTAATTAAACTGATACAAGGGAAAAAATTAAAGTTTTGTCAGTTTGATGTTTATTGCAACTTAATTTATATTGCTACCAATTGGAAGAAATTTGATATATATAATCTTAAAATGTGGTCCTCTAAATTATATCACTGCAGTAGCTGAAAAAATAACTTCAGTATTAATTTCAGTGATCAATATAATTGTTAGATGTAAATCATAAATTAATGTCAGTGTTTTAATTAATACATTTTCAATGCTAGTTTATTAATTGGCAGTAAAATAATTGGCTTCTCACATCATCTAATCAAGATGGTGCTCAAAGCAAACAGTCTTCATTACAATTCTGGCTTGTATTTTATTTTGAAGCAGGTTATCAAAGAAATTACCATAACCTTTACACTGCATGCCATTTGAACTCAACTGGGGGAATTAAATCCTGACAGTTTTGGCTTTCTAACCACCCAGTCTGATGATAGAAACAATAGCAAAACCAAACTCTATCTATTGCTTGGTTCAACATCCAATTTAAAGGACCTGTCACATAGGCCGACGGATGCAAAAAGTATGTAAAAAGGACACAGCGGATGAGAAAATTTTTTCCATTCCATTGTTTATCCGCTCTCAAAAGTGCCCCAAATTTGGCATAAGAGAGCGGACAACAATGGAAAGGAACGGGACGGGGGGAGGACGTAGCCAGGATGGTAAAGCGGTATGCTCCATGGAAGCCTAGCGGAAGAAGCGGATGGCCCATCCACGGGGCTTCCGGGGGAGCACAGCGAAGCGGACGCGGCAGCGGAAGGAACGGATGCAAGCGGATTGCCTAGCAGACACAGCGGATGCATCACGGAAGCCTAGCGGATGCCTAGTGGATGTAAAGCATTCACTGCGCATGCAGAGAGGATTGCATTGTGTCAGCCCCGCGGATATCAAAGGATGCAGCTCTCAAGCAGGTCACCATTCAGAGGAAAGACCTGCTGCCAGACACAGCTCCAGCCAGCCAACAACCATGGGAAGAAGAGGAAGCCTGTGCCATCTTCTGCCAGCCCTTGGCAAGAAGGACAGGGCCACCAATCCCACCCCCTGACCCTGACTCTGCTTCTGCTGGGGCTTCTGCTGCTCGGGCTGACTCTGCTGGTGCTGGTGCTTCTGCTGGTGCTGCTCCTGGTGCTTGGTACTTCTTGCTGGGCTTACTTCTGCTGGCGCTTGCTCCTTGGTGCTGGTGCTTCTGCTGGTGCTTACTCTGCTGGTGCTGCTCCTGGTTCTGCTGGGTGCTGGTGCTGCTGGTCCTTGCTGGTGCTGCTGGTGCTTACTCTGCTGCTGCTGATCCTGGTCCTTGCTTGGTGCTGCTGGTGCTGCTGGAGCTCCTGGTGCTTGCTGGTGCTGCTTTTGCTGCTACTGTTGTTGTTTCTAGTGCTGCTGCTGGTGGGGTGGTGGAGCAGCCCCCTAGAACCCGAAGCCCCTCTATGAGGGCCCAGGAAGGCCCTGCCAGAGGGAGGAAGAGGCATACACAGAGAACGGGAGAGGAGGCAATTACTCCATCGAAGAGTAACATGAGGATGAGGTGCTCGAATGACTAAGGAGAACGAGTACCTGTGGCGGAAGGGACACAGGCCTCTATCGAGACACCAAGGGAAGCAGGTGGCTTGGAGAGAGAAGGCCGGAGAGCCTGGGTTACACTTCGGAGGTCCTCCTCGGGTGGTGGAAGCACATGCACACCTGGTATTAGGAAGCTGCACCTCAAGAAGTCTGGCCAGCGCTGTGGTCAGTAGCTCACCGGACCGGGAGACCTACGTGATGGCCAAGTGCAGCTTCTTGGAGGGTGAGATCTCGCCACCGAGGAGCAGGCCCCTCTGTCTTACCCTCTCTCTTCAGGCAGCCCACAGAGAGCAGTCCTCTTCTGGCCAAGAGTCAGCTCCTGTGTCCAGGCAGGATATCTGTGGAGCGTCCCATGACAGAGACCCCCCCGACAGCTGCACTCCCATGGCGGAATGCGTGGAGGACCCCTGATGCAGTGGAGCAAGGAGAGGGCACTTCCACCCAGAGACCAACCCACCCCCACCCCCAGCCTCACCTCTGCAGAAAGCAGGCAGAGAGCCAGAACCGGAGAGGCAGAGCCACACTGTCCTGCTGGAGAACAGGGACAACCATCAAAACAGCATAGATTCTCCTCTCTCAGGCTGGTACACATCTAGCATACCATCCTCAAACCGCAAGCCCTTCCTCACTTACGTCAACCAGGACCCTCATCGAACATGTCCGAATCCCAGTACCAGGTGATCAAGGAGAGGATCACTGGTCTTCTGCACAGCCCTCCAGGCCCAGCTGAAACCTGCTCTGACCCAGTCCAGGTTCTGCTCCTCCAACCCCAGGTGATGTCACAGCCCTTCCAAGGCTTTTCCACAGGGCCTCACCTTCCAAGGCTACGGCTACCAGGAGTTCCAGCAGACAGGCAGCCCTTCCCAGTCCCAGGCACAGGTTCATCGCATGCCACCGATGCCACCGATAGCCACCGATACCACCGATGCCACTGATGCCACCGCATGCCCACTCATTGCAAACAGATGCCACCCATGCCACAGATGCCACCCACGCCCACAGATGCCACCCACGCCTCACCTCGCTCACCTGCAGACCAGACAGCCCCACTACACTCCTCCTTCCTCCACCCCCACAGCCAAGCCCGGCCTCAGAACATTCTGTCATCGGTCTTGGGACTGGACTCAACATCACAGGACTGAGCCAGCTCTCTGAGAGCTTCCTCCACACACCATCCCCTTTTGTCCTCTCGGGGCCCAGGCACACCCCAATGGCGTCTCAGACCAGCACTCCAGCAGCCACCTCCAAAGCACATTGGACCCCTTAGGACTATGGGCACGCCTCAGAGTGACTGAGAAGAGTGCCAGAGACTGGGTTGCTACCTGTTGCTTTATCTTTGCTTGCGGACACTTTTCTTGGGTCATTTTACTTTTACAGTTTGTTATTAATAAAGTTTATATTGCTTCACAACACTTGGTTCAATTTATTTTAATAAATAAAGTCTTGGTGGAAACTTTTTAGAAATGGTTTAAGCCTTTTGCATGCTTGTGGATGGGTTAAGGATAGCAGTGGGATGGGCAGGGATACCTGTGAGATGAGTAATAGCTGTGGGATGGGCAGGGATACCTGTGGGATGGGTAATAGCTGTGGGATGTGTTAGGATAGCAGTGAGATTGGGCAGGGATACCTGTGGAGATGGGTAATAGCTGTGGGGTTAGGATAGGCTTGTGCTGGGATAGATAAAAACTCCAGTGCAAGCATAGTGGGAGTGTATGGGTCCATCCTCCCAGGTGCCAAACCTACGGTCCTTTATTATCAATAACCAATGTAATTCATTGATCCACAAATTTCAACATAAACACAACTCTTTATTTTAAATGTCCTGTTCATTGTAGGGCACTCAACATTACATGGCCACAATCTCATCAGTTGTGAGAGACAGGCTGAAGGAAGCATACCATTAAGCATCTACCATCCTGTCTTGCCCACTCCACTGCTCCAGCTGGGAGTTGCACCAGTGTTTCAGGAGGTTCGCTGCTTCTTTCCTTCACGTGAAAGCTCTTTTGGGGGCCTTGCACATCCACAGTATCTATCAGGTTTCACCCTTGCCTCCATTCACCAGGCTCCATGTCTCCATTGCCTTGTTGGTGGCCCCATGAGCCTGTTCTGAAACACTGGTAGCGGTTCGTGCGCATGAGATTGTGCAGGATACAGCAAGCTTCCACAATGTTCCTCACTGTCTCTGGGCGATGCTGCATGGATGGTGAGAAGTACCTGGAACCTGTCGCCAGGATTCCAAAGGCGTTCTCCACCACCCGCCTAGCCCTGGACAGCCTGGGGAGTTGAAGATCCTCTCTTCACGCGGTGAGGTATCTGGAAGTGTAGGGCTTCATGAGGTAGCGTTGTGGGGAGAAGGCGTCATCCCCCACGATGAAGTAGGGCACATTCCTGTGTGTCGTTGGCAGGGGGTCTGGATTCTGGGAAGCCCATGATGAGGTTGCGTTGCAGCCCCTCCTTGAGGTGACTGGTGTTGTATACCTGGCATCTGAAAGATGACCCGTTGCCTGAAGCATCGATGTACATGAACATTGTAGGTCAACCATGGCGAAGAGGATGATGCTGAAGAAGCCCTTGTAGTTGTGGTAAGTGGACCCTGATTTGGCTGGAGCTTTGCAGGCCACGTGCCTTCCCATCTATGGCTCCAACGGTGTGGGGGAAGTTCCACTTCTGATACACTGCTCTGCAACTTTCTTCCAGCCTTCTTCAGTGGAGGGGCACCGGAGGAGCTCCTCCAGGTTATTTTTTTTGATGATGGGCTGCAACCACTTCTCTGACCACAATGCTGATGGTGTTGTGTGGCACCCTCCAGGCGTACTGCATGCTCCCTGTACGTGGTCCCAGAAGCCAGGTGGCGCAGAGTCCAGTGCCACCTTGAGCCAGGGTCCAGGCTGGAACGGAAGTTGGTGTTTGCCTTGGTCAACCTGGGTCTCAGCCGCTGCACAACTTTGTCAAACATGGCTGGCGGCACCTCATGAAGTTCTGGAATGCACGAGACTCTTTGTTCCTCCATTCCACCATCAGCTTGTTATACAGTCCGTACTCGGCTCTTCTCGCGATCCATCTTCGGACCCAGACACTTCTTGGATGCCTCCTTTTCTTCCCGTAGAACAGGTGAAAGAGCCTGTAGAGGGCTTCACACTGTTTGTAGAGTGATGGTGGCTACCAAAAGGAGTGTGTGATGATCCATGGTGGAGATGACTGGATGCTGTGGAAGAGCAAGAGCCAGATGAAGGCTGAAGAGGTCTACACCGCAGGGCTGCTGGACTGAAAGTGAGATCCAGGTTATTTCTCCCCCTTTTTATAGGAAATATAGGTTTCCACCAGTGTCCTTTTTGCATCCTCTAGGCATCCTGCAGACATTCTAAATATCCAAGATATGTGCCCCTATACGAACATTTTTTCCATTTTAATGCTTTGTATGCGAGCTGCATCTGCTTTCATCCTTTCTCCATCCGTGCTACTAACGCTGTGTGTCCGTTCCGCGTCCGTTTCGCTTTCCTCCCTGTGTCTGTTTTCCACTGTTAGCGGAGTGAGTTGCGCGGATGCGCAGCAGATGCATAGCAGATATAGCAGAGTGTAACGGATTACGACGGACATATAACTGATGTTCCCCGTATGCTTAGCGGATGTAGAACGGACGTGTTGGATACTTTTTCTGCTCAAAAAGTTTTGTGGCAGCTCAAAACTTTTGAGCAGATTGAAAATGTCAGTAGATGGATGCTGGACGGATAGAGAGTATGAAAACGGACGCAATGAGTACAGAACGATGCATCGCGTTAAACCAATGGATGGCAAGTGTTTCTTTCCGTTTTGATCCTCTTTCCATCTGTTGGTGCTGTGTGACAGGGGCTTAAGGAACATGAGGATAGAGAAAAGAACCAGTCTTCTCTTGCCTGGCATGAATAAATACAGCTCTAATAAATCACTATTTTATCTCTCCTTGTTAGGGATAACATTGTTTTACCCTAACTGGTTTTAGGTAAAAGAATAACTATGAATCATAAGTTGTATGTTTAAAGTGTCTGCAACTTTAACTGTGGATAGTAATTAAGGGAGTGGGTTGTGAAAGCACTTTAAAAAGAAGCAAGACTACAGCTTGCTCTCTCTCTGGCTTTGATGATCCTGATTACTGCTTGGAATCTAGACTGCATTGCTCGAACGGGAGAGAGAACAAAGGACTGATTTGTAGTGAACGTGACATAGGATATTTCTAACAATGGGACTTTTGCTAACGTTAATATCCCTGAAAGGTACTGACTAAATGATACATGACTATTGGGATATTGTTTTGACTATGGCTATGAATTATAATGGAATAAACTATAATTTTGATCGCACAAGCGTATCTGTTATTTTTTTACCTGTATGTTAATAAACATACCAAGCTTAGCTCACTCATTTATCTGTGTTACCTATCTGACTAACGCTGCACATTCTGTTTAGCTTGTCTCCCTAACCCTGGTTGGGGAACCCAGGCTTAACACTCCTCAATTCTGAATTCTTCAATTTAGCTAGCTTGGGTGCACTACCCTCCATTATAATGTTGGACCATTATAAAAACACCTTCTTTAGTAGCATTTATGGACATGTGGTGAAGTCCTTAAAAAATTCAATTTTTTTAACAAATTTTTTTAACAATTCTGTGGGTGTGGCTTAGTTGATGGGCAAGGCTTGGTGGTCATGTGACTGGCTGGGTGTGGCCAACTCAATATCACTCACATCTCCTCGCCTGGCCTCTCTAGCAAAGAAGGAAAAGAAATCTCCAGAGATGTTCCTGAAAGAAGAAGTCTAGTCCTGTCAATAATGTAATAAGGGTTAATGGAGAGGCAGTTTCTGTAAGCAACACCAGAATGTTTCCTTCCTGACTTTCTTACAGGATTAGGCCAGTAATTTATTCTAACAACAAGTTCTCCGAACTGCTTAGAATGTTAACAACTGGTTCTAGCGAAGAGGTGCAAACCAGTAGAATCCTACCCCTGGTTCTAAGGTACTGCTCTTTTGTTGCTTGTTTTACCAAGATTCTTAGAATGCATATCTAAACCCCATTTTAAATAACTTCCCTGATAGAGACTGCATTTATTGATCACTTTTTCTATTCACCCAGGATTCAGATCTATCTTTTCACATTGCCTGATTTTGTGCCTCCCATTTGTTTAGTTCATTCTACCTATGACTGCACATTACTGCTAATCATGGTGACTGCCACTGATATTTGCATTAATGGTACAATATTAATTTATTTTATGTCTTTTATTGTATTTCATATCTGCTTTTTACTTTTATTAATAATTATAGATTTATATAGGGGTCGGCTTTTCATTTTTTAGCAAGGGACTATCTGCCCTAATGACTGCCTGAGTGGGTATGGCTGGATGGCCATGGCCAACTCAACGATGCTCCCACCCAGTCACATGATATCCTCCCCCAGCCATGCCTATCCAGGGTTTTGTTGCTCCTGGAATTTGCTGTGTGTATGGGTCTTTCTCTGTGTGTCCCCCTCCCTACCTCTCATTTATGTTTTTCTCTCTTTTTCCACACCCTCTCCCTCTCTTCTTTCTTTTTCTTTCTTCCCCTTCTCTTCCCCCTCTCTCATTCTCTCCCTCCAGCTCTCTCATTTCTCTTCCTCCCCTTCTCACTCTCACATTTCTCTTTTTCATCTCTCTCATTCTCTTCCTCCATCATTTTCCCATTTTTCTTTCTTTTTCTCCCATTTTTTCTCTCTCATGAAATATGCAAGCTATGATGGGCCAGGAGGCCTCAATCAAATAGAGAGCCCACCAGTGCATATAAATTGTTCCATTTTCCTTCCCACCCATTCAAGCAGGGTTTCTCTAACCAGGAAATACTATTCTGCAGGAGAGCACCATTCTCTTTTCCCTTCTAGGCATAGTGAGCAAGAGCAAAAGGTCCATTTCTGTTTGCTAAGGAAGGAAATTGACTCTCCTTCATACATGGATGGTGGAGTTCAGAACAAAAGCTTAAATTATTTAAATTAAATTAAAGCCCATGTCCCACTGCACCAACGGATGCAAAGAGGATGTAAAATGGACAAAAAAGCTTGCCATCCATTTGAAAACGGATGCATCCATTGTTAACTCACTGCGTACGTGTTTCATAACGCTCTATCCGTCAACATCCTCTACTGCCTATTTTCATCCGCCTCAATAAAGTGTTGAGCTGCACAAAACTTTTTGAGCAGATGAACTTTCCCACCGCGTTATGATGTAATCCACGACACATACGGCAACAAACATTCGACGTCTGTTGTCATCCGTTACACGTACGCTGTATCCTCTCGGCATCCTCTGGACATCCCTCAACTCACATCCACTGCAGCTGAAGTGGAAAGAGGGAGGAAGCGGAAAGGTACATGAAGTCCAACACACAGCTTAGTAGCACGGAATAGAAAGGATTGTAAGTTGGATGCATCTCGTATTATTAAAGCACTTAAACGGACCAAAACGTTCATATATGGGATGTATCTCGATATTTAGGAGTTCTGGAAGTATGCCTAGAGATGTGGAAGGACCACTAGTGGAAAATCGACATTTCCAAAAATAAGGGGGAGGAAATCCCTGGATCTTCATATGAGTCCAGCAGCCATGGTATAAGCAACCTCTTCACCCTTGTCTTGTTCCTTCCACACATATCCCACTGGATCTCCGACCATGGATTCATCACACACTCCTTTATGGTAGCTGTCATCATTCACACCAGAAACAAGCCCCTCTTCAGACTGTTTTTCACCCTTTTTTACACAAGGAGGAAGAAGGAAGACTCCAAGAGCTGTTGTGGGTTGACAATGGATCGCCAAGAAGAGTGGATTTGGACTGTATGTACAAGCTGATGGTGGATGTGAGGACATGAAGACCCTTGTGCATTCCAGCACTTCATGAGGATGCGCCAGCCATGTTTGACGAAATTGTGGAGTGTCGAGACCAGGTTGACCAAAGCCGAAGCACCAACTTCCGTTCCCAGCCTGGACCTGACTGAAGGTTGGCACTGACTCTGCGCCACCTGGCCTCTGGAACCACATACAGAAACATGCAGTATGCATGTGAGGGTGCCACACAACACCATCAGCAAAGTGATCAGAGAAGTGGTGCAGGCCCATCATCGAAGAATACGTGGAGGAGCTGTCCTACCACTGAAGAAGGCTGGAGAAAAGTTGTCAAACAATGGTATCAGAGGGGAACTTTCCCCACACCGTTGGAGCCATAGATGGGAAGCACGTGGCCTGCAAAGCTCCAGCCAACTCAAGGTCCTCTTATCAAACTACAAGGGCTTCTTTCAGTATCATCCTCTTTGCCATGTTGATGCTGACTACAAATGCATGTACATTGAGTTGCTTCAGGCAAACGGGTCAGCTTCAGATAGCCCACGTATACAACGCCAGTGACTGTATACACCGAGTATCAACCCAGTGAATCTGGGCTGGAACGCAACCTTCATCATGGGTTTTCCAGATCCGGACACCCTACCCAATGACAACACAAGATGTGCCCTAACTTTCATCGTGGTGATGATGCCTTTTCCCTCAGAACTACCTCATGAAGCCCTACAGTTTCAGATACCTCACCCGTGAAGAGAGGATCTTCAACTACAGGCTGTCAGGGCAAGACAGATGGTGGAGAACGCCTTTGGCATCCTGGCGACAGGTTGCAGGTTACTTCTCACCACCATTGCAGTATCCCCAGGGACTGTGAGGAAGCATCGTGGAAGCTTGCTGCATCTGCACAATCTCATGCGCACTCGCCGCTACCCAGTGTTGCAGAACAGACTTGTCGACGTTCAACGAGGCAATGGGGACATAGAGCCTGGTGAATGGAGGCAAGGGCGAAACCTGATTAGACAACTGTGGATGTGCAAGCCCCAACAGAGCTTCACGTGAAGGAAGAAGCAGCACAACCTCCTGAACACTGCGGTCCAACTCCCCAGCTGGAGCAGTGGAAGGCAAGACAGTGAGTAGATGCTTAATGGATGCTTCCTTCAGCCTGTCTCAACACTGATGAGATTGTGCCATGTATGTTGAGTGGCCTACAATGAATAGGGCCATTAATAAGAGCTTTGTTATTTTGAAGTGTGTTGATCAATAAATACAATTGTTATTGATAAAAAAAGGGGCCATCATGTGTGGCAGCTGGGAGGTGGGACCAATACTATGCTTGCACTGGAGGTTTCAATCCACAGTATTTTTCACCCATCCACAACTATCCTTACCATCCCACAACTATCCTTACCGAATACCACAACTATCCTTACCCATCCCACAGCCTATCCTTTACTCGTCCACAACACTATCCTTACCTATCCCACAAGCATGCAAAGGCTTAAACCTTTTTTCAAAGTTTTCACCAACACTTTATTTAAGTAAATAAAATGAACAAGTGTGTGAAGCAAAGATATACCTTTATTAACCAACTGTCTTAATAAACTGTATGACTTTATAATAAAAAGCAAAATGAACCAAGTAAAGTTGTCTTTAAAGCAAAGATAGTGAACAGATAAACAACTCAGTCTCTTGGCACTATTCTCAGTCACTCTGAGGCAATGTTCATGGTTCTCAGCTGTTCGAGCGGGCCAGAGGAACTGTGGACGGGCTTGGCTGTGGCTGGAATGCTAGTTGAGGTGCCATTGGGGTGCTTGGCCCAGAGGTAACAAACCGGGATGGTGTGTGTTCAGGAACTCTCTGAGAGCTGACTCAGTCCTTGAGGTTGAGAGGCCCTTCCTCAAGAGGACCTGGGATGTCAAGGCACAGTACTGAGACGACGATTTTCTGTTGAGGGGCTGTGGCTACGGGGCTGAGGAAAGGAGGAGTGTAGTGGGGCTGTCTGGTCTGCAGCTGGTGAGGTGGAGGTATCTGTGGCATGCGATGTACCCTGGTCTGGACTGGGAAGGGTTGCCTCTTGCTTGTGGGAAGTCCTGGTACTCGTAGCCTTGGTATGTGAGGTGGCTGTTTGAAAAGCTGTGGAAGGGGCTGTGACATCGCCTGGGGGAGGAGCAGTCTGGACTGGCAGAGAGGTTCAAGCTGGGCCTAGAGGTGGTTGCAGCAAGTGCTTGATTTTCTCCTTCATACCACTGGTGCTGGGCCTTGAGGCAGGTCCTGGAGGGTCCTGGCTCACGTTACATGATGAAGGGTTTGCGGTGAGGATGTTATATCGCTGTGGGACCAGCTCAAGAGGAAAATCTTGCTGTCTTTGATCATGTCCCTGATCTCCAGCAGCTTTGGATTTATAGACACAGTTTATATTTCAGTTTGTGACCCTCTATATAGTTCTATCCCTATGGATTTGCAAGATACGGAAGTAGGTAGAGAATTAGCGCGTTCTGAGGTTGAAATCTAAATGATATAGGGAAGGGCACATAATGCTAACTTGTTTGGAGAAGTCATAACAAGGAGTCTAGGATCCTGTGATTAATCTGAACCTATGGGTGAACTCCAGATCATTCTGAGGAGAGGTTTCCAGACCTCTCTGGACTGTTAAAGTCAGATCGTAGTGTCAGGATAACTGTCCTATAGCTAGGAGGGGGATTAAACACCTCAGGAAGGAATGGAGGACTCCCCCTTGACTGCCTTTTTTCGATGGCAGTCCAGATAGAGTGCAGTTTTTTTTTAGGAACAAATAATAAACCATCCTGGACTTATTTTGGACATTATTATCCATCTCATTGAGCCATGGGTGGTGGTTGACTAATGAGGTGTATGTAGGTTGGAGAGGCCAAAGAATGGGGCAGCTGACTTACATAGACTGATGAACTTGGTTGTGTTAGACTCTTTCCCTGTTTGCTTTTTCAGCTGCTTTTTGAAGATTTAAAACAAGTGGACAACAACAGAGGAAAGATATATAAACATTAAAAAAAAAAGAAAAACTTCTGGTTGCAAGTTTCGGCAGCGGCAGGAATCCGCAATTGTGTGCAGGTCCCTGCTGCGCTCACTGCTGAGGTGCCCCCAATCCAGCTGATTTGGAGACTATGGTTACCCTGTAGAGGTAACCGAAGACAGGGGAGATCCGGCAGGGGTCTGGGGGAATCGCAATCCCCCTCCTCAGCCAGTTTACTCACTTTTTCCAGCGGTGGAATGGCGGTCCAGTTAATGGCCGCCACAAAGAAGCTTTCAGCCGGAAAGAGATATCTTAAAGGATACATTGTTTACCTAACAAGATTGTTAAAAGCGGCGGACGAAAAGTTAAAGGAAAGTTTTTTTTCTTCTTCTTCACTCTCCTTCCTACGAAATAGCAGATGGAAATCGGAAAAAAACCTGCTTTGCATAGAAGTGGGAAGGAGAGGCAAAGAATGATATATTAAGATTTTGTTGGAGGAGACGGCTTGGAACTTTTAAGATCAGAAGTAACGGCAATAAGGACTTTAAAAATTACTTTGGAACTGTGTAATTAAATTTCACCCCAGGAAAAAGATAGTACAAAAAGAAGAAAGTGCTAAATGAAACAGTTTGTGCTGTTTGGATTGCTTTGCTGAACTTTGGATTCTTGAAACTTTTTTTTGAAGACTTAAAATCATTTGGGTTGTTGTTGTTTTTTTTTAAATCTTACAATGGCATATCTGTGAAGAATTGAAAATAGAATATAAAAAGTTAAAAGAAGAGGAACAAGAAGGCCAAGGGCTGTTCTGATCTGTTTTCCACTTCTTTAGAAATGGCCATTTCTATCGCCTACAGGAAATTCAACACAAGAAAGTTGGCATTGATGAAGAAGAAGCCATCTTTAATGACAAATAATTTTAGTTGAGGAAAAGAGTGAAGGGAAAGGAAAAGAAAATGGAGAATTCAAGATTTAAAAAAAAACAAACCAAGAAAGGGAAAAATAAGGTGAAAAATAGAAACATCAGGAAGCAACAGAAAAGAGAATACAACAGAGAGGGAGACCAAGAGGGCGGAGATTGAGAAATGGGGACAAAAAGACTAGGACTGGAAAGAGAGGAAGGGAAAAAGGAGAGAAGTTATAAAGGACTTAAAACAAGATTAAAAACAGGTGTTTTTTAGAGACAAAGTAAAATGTAATTAAAGAAGAGATCTGCAAAAGTGCACAGGATTGCATTGTAGTAATTTGTATTTGAAATAGAGTTAGAAAATTGGCAATATATAATGTGTTTAACAATATATTAAAGGGAATGTGTAAAAGTCTAATAGAATTTAATTAGCTATGGAAACATTGTTTTACTATACTATAAGCTTACTATTTTTTCTCTTTTTTATTATTTTAAAAAGTTACTAGGTAGAATGCCACCAAGCAGAATTCAGTATTGGAATATATATTATTTTAAGTTGTTAATCGAGGGAAAGATAAAAATCATTCATACTTCAACCAGTGATTATAGAGAAATTCTTGCAGGTAAAGAGAAAAGAAAAAATATTATAATTAAAAAAGAACGGACAAAGATACCAAGTAAAATGATTTAAATTGCAGATGAAATAAATAAAAAATATAATTAAGAGAGTGAAAAGCAGGGGAGAAAACAATTTATGTTTATTTCATATCTTTATTTCATATCTCATTTTATGAGATATGATGAGAAACATGAAATAGCATATACTTAGTGAGCAATGATTGATTTATGTCTGTACTAAAAAAAATGCTAACCCAGGATTAAGCCGCTTTAAAAAAAGTTTTGTTTTTCCATATTTTGTTTTGTTTTTGTAAGTTAGCTTATGAGAATATAAAATTTGGAAAGAATTTAGAAGAGAATTAATTGAAATGTAAACAGACAGATGACAGTATGAAGTACAATGAATAAGAGAATAGTAGGAAATTAGTAAAAGGAAGAACAGAAGTTTGAAAAGAACAAATAAAGCATATGCATAGTTGATAAATCTGGAACTATGTTGCATTCAAATAAGATGTTTATTTGTTTGTTTAAAATTAATAAGCAGTTTAAGAAAAAGATATTATGTTATTAGGTTTTATGTTTTGTTTGTTTGTGTATTGTCTTTAAAAACTAATAAAATTTGTTTGAAAAAAACATTAAACAAAAAGGACGAGCAGCACATGATTATGTACAGGATTTTCAAAGGGCTGCTGGGAAACTGCCTGCATGGCTTGAGAAGTTGTTGGTCCACCTGTTTAAGGAGGAGTTGGACCATGACCTGGGACAGGCATGTTTATATCAGGGTGTGGTGAAAACATTACAGGACTGGTACCAGATTGCTATTGAACTTGATTTGGGATGAACCTCAAGAGTGATGTTACTCCAGTGGTGTGAAAGCCTCCTGCTATTCCATTACTTCGACTTAGAGTGAGGGGTTCTCTATCGGGCCAAAGGGGGCAAGAAGTTTTCAGGTGTTTCGGGTGTAATATGCCTGGACATAGAGCTTTGGATTGTTGTATACCACCTTTAATGAAAAAGGGACTGAATTGCTTCCTCCACACAGAACAATGGACTGTGCTATTGAATTGATTCCTGGGGCAAAGTTACTTAAACCATGAATGTACTCAATGACTCCCAAAGAAATGGAGGGAATGAGAAAATACATAGAGAAAAACTTGGAAAGGGAGTTTATTACACGAGGGAGGTCAGATGTGAGAAAAAAAGATGGAGGATTATTTCCATATGTGGATTTTAGAGGTCTTAATGCTATGTGTATGGAACCCCTAAATCCTCCACCCCTAATAAAGGATCTGTTGGCAATTTTGATGAAGGGACAGATTTTCACCAATCTCTATTTACATGAGGCTTATTACTATGTACGAATTCATCCCATAGACGAGTGGAAGACAATGTTTAATTGCCCTTTGGGAGGTTACCATTTTAATGTTATACCATTTAGGTTACAAGGGGCCCCAGCTGTTTTTATGCACTTAATAAAGAGCATATTACATGAGCATTTGTATAAAGGGGTATTGGTCTATTTTGATGACATTTTAATATATTCAAACACAAAGGAGGAGCATATACAATTAGTACAACAAGTATTTAAAAAGTTACTAGATGCGCAGTTGTATGTGAAGTTATCCAAATGTGACTTTCATACTAAGCAGTTGGACTATTTGGAATACCGTATCTCTGCAAAGCATAGAGATGGATCCAAATAAAGTTCAAATGGTATTGGAATGGAAACTACCCACTATAAGGAAACAGTTACAGAGTTTCTTAAGGTTTGCCAACTTCTATCAGCAATTCATTCCAAGATTTGCAGATAACACCTTGCCTTTGACTAATCTCCTTCGTATCAAACATTTAGGTGATGAAAGACCAATGCCTAAAAAGGAAATTACTGTGGTCATCTAATTGCCAAGAAGCATTTGATAAATTAAAAACTCTGTGAAAGAACCTGTGTTAAAGCATCCAGATCCCAGCCATTCTTCTGTCACCCAAGTGGATGCAAATGATGTAGCTGTTGGAGCTGTGTTATTACAGAGGAATGAGATGGGAGTGTTACAACCATACACTTACACCTCATGGAAATTCAGCCAGATGGAGTGAAATTGGACCATCTGGGAAAAGGAAGCATAAGCAGTACATTGGGCATTACTTGCCTGGAGACATTTATTGGAGGGAGGTCCACAGCCTTTCAGGATATGGACAGATCATAAGAATCTGGACACCCTCCAAACACCATGTAAATTATCTCCAAAACATGTTCATTGGGCATTATATTTTACACATTTTAATTTTATTTTAAAATATGTGCCAGTTGGGAAGAATTTCATGGTAGATGCCTTATCACAACTACCTCAGTTTGACAGTCATAGGGATGATGTAGTGCAGCCCCTTATCCCAAATAGTGAGAACGTTGATTCGTTAAGAATGAAGATAATAACAATGGACCTTCCAGTGGTGATGGCAGAAGATAAATGGTTGGCTGATAACAAAATTCAAGTAGAAATGTGAGACATGGTAGCCTGGCGTGGAAGCAAACTTTATGTACCTAACAAGTTACGACAGTTAGTGTTAAAATGCTGCCATGATGTCAAACAGGCTGGGCATTATGTATTCCTAAAAACTTTACATTTAGTCAAGAGACAGTTTTGGTGGCCTGCCATGAGAACCGACATTGAGAAATACATTAAAGGGTGTCCTGTCTGTGCAATCACAAAAATACGCATGGGTTTACTTCAAAAGGTAGCTGAGCCCACACAATCTTGGAAAGAAGATAGCATGGATTTCATTGTGGATTTGCCAAATAATAATAGGTACACTGTTATTTGGACAGTGATTGATCTGTTCTCCAAACAGGCCCATTTCTTACCTTGCAAAGGCCTCCCATCAGCCTGACGATTAGCTGAATAATTTATTAGGAACATTTATCGTTTGCATGGAGTCCCCAGATGTATTATTTCTGATAGAGGGGTTCAATTCACTGCACGTTTCTGGAAAGAATTTATACAATTAATTAGCTTGTCTCAAGGTTTAAGTACAGCATATCATCCCTTTACAAATGGGGCACTTGAAAGTGAGAATGCTGCTGCAGAACAATATTTGCAGTGTTATATTTCATATCAGAAGAACAATTGGGTTGAGTTCTTACCTTTGCAGAGATAACCTACAACAACACAGTACACAGTAGTACCGGATAGACCCATTTTTATGTAATACACAGCAAATAATTCATTCCTATACCTGAATGGCTCCACATATCCAATGAACTGATAACAATTATGAAATGGACAGATACTCTACAAACTCGCTGGAAGGAGGCATTATTTAAAGCTGCAGAAGCATACAAGAGTGAAGCTGACAAGAAATGGGTTGAACAGACCCCATTTTTGATTGGAGATTGGGTATATTTAATGACAAAATATATAAACTTAGGAGTGGCATGTAAAAACTAGGGCTGAAGTTTATAGGTCTCTTCCAAGTGGTGCAGGTGATTAATCCTGTTACTGTTCACCTGAAACTCCCATCACGGTTTAAGAGGATACACCTGTATTTTACAGCAGCCTTCTGAAACCCGCAGACATGACAAGATTAGAACCCAGACTCAAGGCTCCCGGCCCTGTACGAGACAACCATTACAAGATAGAGGACATTCTGGATTCTCGTGTACGGAGGTGGGTTTTACAGTATCTTGTTAGGTGGAAAGGCTACCCTATCAATGAGGCCTCGTGGGTATAGAACATTGACATAGCAGCACCATGATTGCTGTGGACATTCCACCATAGAAACCCCACAAGGCCAGTGGGAAGGATGCATTAGATTCAATAGTATAATTTAATTATGGCATTTGTCTTCCAGGAAGACCCATGGTAAAGGGGGCTGCATGTCGGTCTCAAGCCCGACACATGGCAGGCACAGGTGAAAGTGACTCCTGCCTCCTCCCAAAGCCTGCCTGTTCGTTCCTGTGGGACATTCATGAGTCGGAGCGATTCATCAGCTGTTTAGTGCTCCGATGCTGGGGGGGGGGGGGNGGGGGGGGGGGGGAGTTGTCAGCTATTTGGCACTCCAAACTCTAGCAAGCAATGGGAAAAACACTGAGGTGGGTTGTCAGCTGTTTGGCAGCTGACAGCAGCTCAGCAGCATGGGGGACATCGAACTAGTTTACCCCTTTGGGGGCTTGGGTGGGGGTTATTTGGGGCTGCACAGCCATTCTTAGGGTGATGGGAGTTGGTGATTATTGCTGTCTTAGGTATAAGTAGGTATGCAGTGGAAGTGCGGGAGGAGACAGGCGGATGTAGGTTAGCTGGGGTGGGGTTGAAAGGTACCAATAATAAGCACTGAATGACAGTTGTGCTCAGCACTAGCTTTGCTTGGATTCTATCCATTGTTGCCACTTGGGACCAAGTGTGGTGTTTGGTGATGGAATAAACCCTTGTTACCACACCATATATTCATGAGTACTGTGGTTTGTCAGTGTCAATCATCTAGTACCCAGTGAGGCTGACAATGGCTTTGCTATTTCTGTTCCAAGTAGATGCACCATTACAATTCTATTGCTTCTGTTCAACAAAACAGAAGCTGTACTTTCTTCTTACTTTGAAAGGGAATGATTGTTATTTTGTTTATTCTAATATAGTGGAATGGATCTCTTGTACAGGTAGTCCTTGACTTATGACCACAATTGAGCCCATAATTTCCATTGCTAAGCAAAACAGTTGTTAAGTCAGTTTTGCTGTATTTTATGAGCTTTCTTGATATGATTGTTAAGTAAATCGCTGCAATGTTTTAGTTAGTAAAAAAAGTTATTAAGTGAATCTGGCTTCCCCAATTACTTTGCTTGTCAGAGAGTTGCAGAAGGTGATCACATCATCCTGGGACACTGCAGCCATTGTAAATACATTAGAATTAGAATTATACAATAAGCAATTAAATCATACTAGGAAACAGTCAATATATAATATAAGGATGCAAGCAACAAAATTACAGTCATACAGTCACAAGTGGGAGGGGATGGGGGATAAGGAGTAATGAGAAGATTAATAGTAATTAATGCAATCTTTGTAAATAGTTGGACAGTGTTGAGGGAATTATTTGTTTAGCAGAGTGATGTCATTCAGGAAAAAACTGTTCTTATGTCTAGTTCTGGTGTGCAGTGCTCTACAGTGTCATTTTGGGGGAATGAGTTGAATCAGTTTATGTCCAGGATGTGTGGGATCTGTAAATATTTTCACAGCCTTTTTTTTGACTCGTGCAGTATACAGGTCCCTGATTGAAGACAAGTTGGAAGTAATTGCTTTTTCTGCAGTCCTAATTATCCTCTAAAGTCTGTGTCTGTCCTGTTGGGTTGCAGAACCAAGCCAGACAGTGCAGATGATAGACTCAATAATTCCTCTGTAGAACTGTATCAGCAGCTTCTTGGGCAGTTTGAGCTTTCTGAGTTGGTGCAGAAAGACCATCCTTTGTTGTACTTTTTTGATGATATTCTTGATGTTAGGTGTCCATTTTAAGCCATGTGATATAATAGAACCTAGAAATTTGAAGGTCTCTACTGTTGACACTATGTTGTCTAGTATTGTAAGAGGTGGCAATATAGGCGGGTTTCTTCTAAAGTCTACCATCATTTCTACGGTTTTGAGTGTATTCAGTTCAAGATTGTTCCAGTTACACCACAAGGCAAGTTGTACAACCTCCTGCCTGTATGCGGATTCGTTGTTGTCTTGAATGAGACCAATCACTGTTGTGTTATCTGCAAACTTCAGTATTTTAACAGATGGATCATTTGAGATATGTGCCAGTTGCCAAGCACGCAAATTTTGATCATATAACCACAAGAATGCTGCAATAGTTGTAGTTGTTAAAAAGTGCAGTTATAACTTTGAACAACCAGTAAACGAATGGTTTTAAGGTGAGGTCTGCCTGTACAAGTTCCCTGCTCCTTTTCCTTATGCTCTTCCTCTTTTACCAACCTCCACCCTTTTAAATATATATTTACTGATCTTTCAGCAATCTGCCAATGGCTTCTCTTACAGATTGTCACAATGCAGCCATTCATATACCTCACTACTGAGTCACATCAGTGCTTGGTGTTCAGCACAGTGTAAAATAGCCTGACAGTTTATGGACTGTGAAATGCAATTTTATATAGTTGTGAACAAGAGTTTTAAGAAAAATTTCACAATGTCCCTGAAATTCTTTTCCTAAGAATACTTTATTTACTTATTTATTTTGGTTAAGTTTTATTGATTTTTAAGAACAAACAAAAACAAACAAAACATTAAAATATCAACTTTCTTCCATAAGTGTACAAACAGTGTGTCGGTTGGTTTACAATTTTTTTGTGCATCGATTTCATAGTCAACTTATAGTTATATTACATAATAAGCTCATATTATCAGAAATGTGAATTATCCTAGTATTATGTATAATACAATCATTTGACTATAATTTTGTTCAATTCATTACTTTTGCAAGATAGTTATACTTTAACTTAGTTTTATTTATATAACAATTCATATAGTCCTTCAAAATCTATCCTAAAAAACCATTTATATATGTAATTAATAATAATATAAAAGAAATATTACATCTTTATATATTTCATTATTTTTCATAATTCTACATATTCTATTACTATATTTTGTTTTTCTAGCCATTTGATAAGAAAGGTCCCAATTTTGTATAAAATTGTTTTATCACTCTTGTTCTCTAATTAAAATGTCAATCTTATCTATTTCACACATACCAGTATTTCTGATAATTTCCTCTGCAATGCGTATTTCCTCATTTTTCCAAATTTTTAGTAAACTATAATCCTAGGCTGCTGTTAATACATTTACAATCAAATATTTTAAATCTTTGCTATATGTATCAGGAGAATTTCCCAATTAAAATATCTCTGGTTTATAATCTATATGCTTTTTTAGTCATTTTTTCCAACCACGTGTTGGATTTTAAGTCCACAGTATTTTTTTGCATTCTGCACAAGTCCACTCGACATACTGAATATAGCCAGGTATCTGATGACCATTTCCAACATCTTATTCGGATTATTGCTTGAACATTCTTTGCTTATTGCTTGTTGCGGGGAAAATGCCCACCTGTAAACCATCTATAATACAAAATTTCTCTTTAAAATGCTTCGTTGACAATTGTCATTTTATAAATTTTGAAGACCACAAATTTTTGCCCATTTCTCTAGCATCAAATCTCATAATCCAAAATTCTTGCCCCCAAAGCATATCATAGTTTCCCTTTAAACCTGCTTCTTCTTCTAGTTTAATTTCTAATAAATATCCATACGATTTTTTTAATCACCTTTTTCATCAGTACCTGTCAAAATCATTATCTTAAAATCAGTCAATTTATTATAAGAAAACGCTTCTGTTTTAAAGTTCTTTTTCATACCATTGGTAATGTTCCTCTAGTTTTTGCATCAATTTAGTTCACCGCTTTTCAATTCAAAATTTCCCACGTCTAAACTGTTTGTTCCCTTCTTATATTGTTATAGGATAAGAAAATGCTTCAATTAGTCGATAATTCAGATTTGGAATTTTCAGATAACATTGTCTTTTAATCTTCTCCAATTTAACCACAGAGACTCCGCGTATATGAGGTCTTCTAAAATAACCCATGTATTTAGTTCCGCTATATCATTAAAAAGGCCATGCCATCCAAAACAAATCATGTCCTTCTAATTTCAACAATCTAGAGTATTTCTTTAATTGTTATCCATTCCTTAACGCCATGTCAAGTTTGTAGCTTCGGTAGTTACAACTCCCAGTGTTAGGCAGACCAATCATCTCCTCTAATTCTAGCATTCTTGGTAAGAATTTTAAACTTTATTCTCACTTTGCTTACCTGTCAATGCTATCCCCAAGTACTTTAACCTTATTTTTGACTTGCAATTTTCAATACATCTGCCAATTCTCTTTTTTGTCAAAAATTCTTTTGACAAAAAAATCTTTGTTTATATTCAGGCCGGCCACCTTGCCATATGCCTCTATCTTTTCGCAATAGTCTTTGGTTGCTGTTTTCTAGAGATCTTCTAAAATAAAGGCCAAGTCATCTGCCAAAGCTTGCCAATTTAAATTCTTCCTTTTTAATTTTTCATTCCTTTTATAACCTCTTTTTGTCACTAAATGTTTACTTATTTAAACCACTTCCAGAGTTAATAATGAATAGCAAAGGTGAAAAGTGGGGGCAACCTTGTTCTTGTACTTTTTTTATATTGATAGAGGTCTGTTAATTCTCCCTCTATTCCATTACCTTTGCCATGTTGTTTATAATATTATGGCTTGTATTGCTTGAAAAATTTTCCTTGGAAAAGTCCATCTGTTACAATAATAATACAATGATATCTCCAGTTCACATTATAAATGCCTTTTTGTACATCTAAAAATATCAAAGCCATTTGCATTTTTCGGGTGTGAGCCTCAAATAAAATCCAAAAGTGTCCAATATTACTCTTGCATATTGTCTTTAAGTTTGTCTCTTTGCAGAAATCCATTTTTGGTCAAGAATGAATAAAATTATTAAATATTTTTTTTAGTCTCTCTGCCAATATTGAATTGCGAAGATTTCTTTATAATCTGCATTAATATAAATAAATGTGTCTATAATTCTAATTTGTAATGGGGTCACTCTCTTCTTTTTGGAATAAATGTAATGTAGACTTCCTGACCATGTTTAGATATCTTCTTCTTTAGCATACTTCATTCATTGGACTTCTAGCAATGGAAAGGTCAGCGATTCCTTGTAATGTTTTTATAGATTGTTCTGCCAGAAGTCCATCCTGGGCGCTGGTGCTTCCCATTAATTTTGTTTTCTTAGTTTCTTATTATTTAGTTTCTTCAAAGTGCTCGGTTACTCAATCATGGTTACTATTGCTTTTCTAACATTTTTTCAGTCTCTTTAAGTATCTTAGGTAGATTAGCATTGCTGAAAATACTGGTTTAACTCTTTCCTCATCAATATTCTTGCCTCATATAAATTTCCGCATAAAAGCTTGAATGATTTTCCTTTCTTCTTTTATTGCCGTTGGCAACCTTGACCCTTGTTCATTCTATTAAACTGTGTAGTTTTCTTTGATTCTTTTTTCCTTCTCAATTTGTATCTAACCATCTACTTTGTTTGGTTAACATCCTCAAAATAATTTCTGTTTACACTCTAATTTCTGTGCTAATTCTTCCTCTCTATTAAACTCATTTTTATGTTTATTTTATCCAGTTTTAGCTAATGTCTTTTTTCCTGTGGTGTTTTCTGTAGTACTTTTTTGAGTCTTTTAATACTCATCTTCTAAAAACTTTCCAGCTAGGCTTTCCTTTTCTAATGTTCCTTTTCCTATGTATTATTTCCTTGTATTATTCAAGCCTCTAGAAATAGGCCTTCATTGATCCCATACCATTTCGGATTAAGTATTCTCTTTTAATTTTCTCTAAAGAAAAAAACAATTCTTCTCCCATCTTGCTTGTATAAAAGCCTTCTCTATTAGAGAAATAGTATTATTTAGATGTCCATTTTATCTTCTTTTTTGCCTTTTCCAATTTTAATTGTCATTGGAATTGTGGTCTGCCCAAGTACTTGTTTCGATATTTGTTTCTTGAATATTAGATATTAATTCTGTTGGAAGTCCAAATCATAATCTGTTCTGGGGACCATGTTAAATGACTATTTTGAAGTAAAAAGTGTATTGTTTGGTTTTAACATTCTTTCTTCTCCATAATATCTTTTAAATTTATTTCACCTATCATTTTTAAAAAGGATTTGGGGTAAAGGTCTTCTTATTTTGATTAGTTGTTTGTGTGTTGTTGTTTTATTATAGTCCAAGTTTATTGTCTACAATTCCAATTGAAAAAATCTCCCTCATAACTATATTGACATAGTCCAGCCTGTCAATTATTTTCATGTTGGAATTTTTTTATAAAATTTCTTCGTTGTTTACTCATTCGAGCTACCATTGCAATCAAGAGTGTTTTCACTATTATGGTCCATTAGTTTTCCACCATTAATTTCTTCTGTCTTCATCAGTATGAAATCAATTTTTGCTGAAGTGGTTGGAGGGGAGCTATGGCGTTCGTGACGATACTGCATGCGCAATCTTTGGAGGGTCTGAGATGTAGCCGATACTTTTTGCCCACTGGACAGTCCAAAACAGACCTAAACCATCCTGAAGAGGATTCGGTGATAGTGAAGGGCACACCCTGGTAGATTCCAGGGGATATCGCAAGAGTCCCTGGTGACCAGGAGAATCCCTTTGCCAGCGGCAGAGAGGGCAGCTACCAAAGCTGCTGAAGTGGCGACAGCTCCGAACGGAAGAGGTTGAAAGAGAAAAGTGTGTCTGTTTTGTGCAGAATTGTTCTTTTATTTTCTTAAGACTTAAAAGGAGTTTAAAGGACACCTAAGGGGAAAAAGAATTCATTAAAAGTTTTGACAGAAATCTGAATTAAGTGACGGTTTTTTAAACAGAAGTGTCAAAAGTAGGCTTTGTTTACATTTTTTTTTTCTCATGGCTGGACTTCTATCATGATTTCTTGCATTGCCCTAACTGACTGGTTTTTTTCTCTGTTTATATCTATTTTTTCTTCCTCTGTTTGATTTTGTAATATTTTAGATTAGAGGCTCCCTTAAGTTATTACTTGGGTTGTTTTTGTTTTTTGTTATAACTTTTTACGTTTTGTCTGGGATAAGGAGGGGCTGAGAGTTGAGGAGTAAAGAAACTTTGATAACACTGCGCAACTAGAGGCTTGAAATATCTTAGACGAAGCTGAAGAAAGCTGAGAAAGAAAACTCTGAAATTCTTTTTCAAGGGACATTTTGCTACACACCCGTGATAAGAAGACGGGAGAGCCACGGAAGAGTGTTACTGCAGGTGTCTTTCTGGATTTCTATCAACAAATTTGAACTTGTCTTTGAAGTTTGGGAGAGAGCTATGGACCAAGAGCCTGGATTAAGTTAAAGTGCAGTGTCTGTCTTTTTATTTTCTTTTAAGCTTGTGTCAAGCCCCCCCTCCCCTTACCAGCTGTACTGTTCATTTTTTCTTTTTAAAACCTTTATTTTTGTAATATTTTCATCTTTGCTTTGATTTTAAAGGAAAGCCCTCAAAATTTTCTTTTTTCTTTTCCTTTCTTCTATTTGGGATTTTTCTGTTTTTCTCGATATTGGGGGGCTTTTTTTTTTTTTTGGTTTTTTTTATTTTTTGGGAAAAAAAAATTTTACTCCAAAAAAAATTGGGGATTAACGGTGTTGAAAGAACCTGAAAAAAGATCAAGAAAGATGAACTCTACAGATGATTATGCCAAGGAATTCCAAAGATCTTAAAATAAAATTCAGATTGACCATTTGAAAAGAAAAATAGAAAACATTGAGCAAAGAACAGAGAAAACTGATGAAAAGGTGGAGAATATTACAATGATGCGTGAAGTATGATGAGAGATTCCAAAAATTGAAGAGATAAACAAGAGACAAGAAGATTGGAGATATCGATTATCAGATTAAACAGTGCCGTTGAACAAGATAAAAGTGGATATTGAAATGGGGAGTTGGGGCAGCACTCAGAATTCTATCTCAGATTTAAAACAAGAGGAAGAAAAAGGACAAAATTCTAGCTGAGATTGATAGAACTATGGCTGAAGCTTTTGGAAATTAACAGAAAAGAAGGATGATGGATGGAGTAGATGACGGATTAGAGTGAATTATAGATGCGCTAATCCAGAAGGGTTCATGTTTACATGGCAAAAACAGGAGATGTAGAATTACTCAATCAAGAGAGCAGAATTATTTATGCAGAATTTTTGTAAGGAGAGAGGAGGCAGAAAAAGAGATTTCACTAATTGAATTTCAAGATGACCCCAATGAAGACGAAAAAGAAGACAGGCGCAGTTTTAGGTGGATTGGTGGAGACCAAAGAAAAAACGTGAACCCAAGATCTACGAGAAGCTGCCAGGGCTTGAATTATAAAGCATAATTATGGAAGAGAAAAAACTACTGAAACAATGAAATTTAAAGCCCCTGTCAAACAACACCAAGGATGCAAAGAGGATGTAAAATGAGAGAAAACACTTGCCATCCATTGGGTTAATGCAATGCTTCCGTTCTGTAGCTCACTGTGTCTGTTTTGTCATCCTCTCTATCCGTTTTCCAGCATTCCGTCTATTGACATTTCATCACTCAAAAGTTTGAGCTGCACAAAACTTTTATGAGCGGATAAAGTATCCAACGCGTCCATTCTACCATCCCGCTACGCATAACGGGGAACATCCGTTAGTACGTCCGTACATCATTTCTGTACGCATCCGCGTATAATCTGTTGGAATCCGACTGCGCATCCGTGCAACTCACATCCACCACAGCGGAAAACGGACACAGGGGAGGAAGCGAAAAACGGACGTGGAACAACATGCAGCGTTAGTAGCACGACGGAGAAAGGATGAAAGTGGATGCAGCTCGCATACAAAGCATTAAAACGGAAAAAACATTCGCATAGGGGATGTATCTTGGGATATTTATGATGTCTGCAGGATGTCTAGAGGATACAAGACACCTAGTGGAAACCTTATTCTTTCCTTATAAAAGGGGGGAGGAACTCACCTGGGCATCTCACTTCAGTCCAGCAGCCCTGCTGTTGCAGACCTCTTCAGCCTTTCATCTGGCTCTTGCTCTTCCACAGCATCCGTCATCCCACCATGGATTGTCACACCACTCTTTTGGTAGCCACCAATCGTTCTAACAACAGTGCAAAGCCATTCTACAGCTCTTTTCACCTGTTCTACGTGAAAAAAGGAGGTGGCCAAGAAGTGTTCTGGGTCGGAAGCATGGATCACAGAGAAGAGGCCGAGTACGGATTGTATAACAAAGCTTGATGATGGAGCTGAGGAACGGAAGACCCTCGTGCATTCCAAGAACTTCATGAGGGATGCCGCCCAGCCATGTTTGATGAACGTTGTGGAGCGGCTGGACCAGCAGTTGACCAAGCAGGCACCAACCTTCCCTTCCAGCCTGGACCCTGGGCTCAAGGTGGCACTGATTCTGTCCACCTGGCCTCCGGGACCACGTACAGGAAGCTGCAGTACGGCTGGAGGGGTGCCACCACAACACCATTCAGCATTGTTTGGTCAAGAAGTGGTCAGGCCATCATCGAGAATACCTGGAGGAGGCTCCTCCAGTAGCTCCTCCACTAAGGAGTCTGGAAAGAAAGTTGCAGAGCAGTGGTATCAGAACGGAACTTCCCCCACCACCGTTGGAAGCCATAGATGGCAAGCACGTTGGCCTGGCAAAGCTCCAGCCAAGTCAGTCCACTTATCACAACTACAAGGGCTTCTTCAGCATTTATCCTCTTCACCATTGGTCGATGCTGACTACAAGTTCATGTACATCGATGCTTCATGGCAACGGCTATTCTTCAGATGCCCAGGTATACAACACCAGTCATCTCAAGGATGGGGCTGGAAGGCAACCTCATCATGGCCTTCCCATATCCAAGACCCCCTGCCACAACGGACACACAATGATGCTGCCCTACTTTCATCGTGGGGATGGACGCCCTTCTCCCTCAGAACCTACCTCTGAAGCCCTTAACACTTCCAGATGCCTCACCAGTGAAGGGAGGATTCTTCACGACAGGCTGCTCCAGGGCAAGGCGGTGGTGAGAGGATGCCTTTGGCAATCCTGGCACACAGTTCCACTGTAACTTCTCACCACCCATGCAGCATCGTCACAGACCGTGAGGAGGATCGTGGAAGCTTGCTGCATCCTGCACCAATCTTCATTGCACACCCAGCTACCCATGTGTTGCGCAGAACAGTGCTCATGGACCTCCAGCCAAGGCAATGGGGACATGGAGCTGGTAATGGAGGGCCAAGGGTGAAACCGATAGACACTGTGGATGTGCAAGGCACCCAACAGTAGCTTCCGTACTGAAGGAAGAAGCAGCGCAAACCTCCTGAAACCACTGGTGCAACTCCCAGCTGGAGCAGTGGAGTGCAAGACAGGATGCATAGATTGAATTAATGGATGCTTCCTTCAGCCTGTTTTCATCACACTGATTAAGATTGTGCATGCATTGTGAGCTGGCCCTACAATTGAACAGGGGCATTTAATAAAGAGTTGTTATTTTCTTTGAAATGTGCTGGATCAATGATTACATGGAGTGTTTATCTATTCCCACAGCTATTACCCATCCCACAGGCTATCCTAAAACATCCACGAGCTAGATGTCAAACGCCTCCCAAAGGTTATCCTGCCCATCATGGCATTACCCATCCCAGAAGTATTCCTGCCCATCCATAGCTATTACCCATCCACAGGTAGTCACTGCCATACTTGCTTGGTATCTTGAACTCATCAGAAGAAACTGCAAAGGCTTAAACATTCTGTAAAGGGTTTCCCAAGACTTTATGAAGTAAAGAAACTGAGAAATGTGTGAAGGCAAAGATATATCTTTATTAATAGACAACTGTAAAAGAAAAATTGACCCAAGTAAAGTGTCCCAAGCAAAGATAAAAGTCAGACAGGTGACAACCAGTCTCGTGGCACTCTTTATAGTACACTCTTGAGGATATGGCCATAATCTCAACGGTGAGGGTCCAGGTGCTGTGGAGGTGGCTGCTGGTGGAGGTGCTGGTCTGAGGGCCCATTGGAGGTGCTGGCACTGAGAGGACAACAGGGGACGGTGTGTGGAGGTCAAGCTCTTCAGGAAGAGCTGGCTCGAGTCCATGTGAGTGATTGAGAGCCCTTCCTCCAAGGACATTGGGGGTGTCAGTCGCAAGACCGGAGATGACAGATGGTTCTGAGGGCCGGGCCGTTGGTGTGGGGTGGGAGGGAAGGAGGAGGTGTAGCTGGGGATGTCTGGTCTGCGTGGAGCGAGGGAGCGTCGGTTGGCATCATGGTTGGCGTGGGTGCACTCTACGCGACGGGATGAGGATGGCATCTGTGGCATCGGTGGGTGGCGATCTGTGCGGATCGAGTGGAATCTGATTGACGGAATGACCGATCGTGGGCATCAGTTCTGCATTGGTGGCACCGGTGGCGTACGAAGTTCCTAGTGCTGGGACTGGTGGGAAGGTGCGTGTGTGCGTGTGTCCTGTGTAAGCGTAACCTTGGTAGGTGAGGGCGTGGAAAGCCTTGGAGGGCAGTGACATACTAGGGGTGGAGGAGCAGACGGCTGATCTGGTGGCGCAGGAGAGTTCAGGGGTCATGGAGGGTTGTGTGAAGAAGACAGGTGATGTGCCTGTCGTTGATCACCTTGGTCCGTAGGTGATTTCCGACCATGTCCATAGAGGTGCTGTTTGACGTAAGGTGAGGAAGCGGCTTGCGGTTGGAGAGATGGTACATTGAGATGATGTACCAGCTGAGAAAGGAGATCTATGGTCTTCTGAAGGTTTGTTCCCTAGTGACAGATGCTGTGCCCCGCGGGTGGTGTGCCCTCCGTCTGGCTCTCTGCCTTTTCTGATGGAGGTGGGCTGAGGGTGGATGTGGGTGGTCATGTGGTGGAAGTGCCTCTCCTTGCTCCAACTCATCACGGGGTCCTCCACGCACTCGCTCACGGGGAGTGCAGGCTGTCGGGAGGGTTCTGTCGTGGCGACGCTCCACAGATACCTGCCATGGACCATGAGCTTGACGTCTTTGGCAGAGATGTGAGAGCTGGCTCTGCTTGGCTGCCTGGAAGGAGGAGAGTTGTCAGAGGGCTGCTCCTCGTGGCGGATCTCACCTGCCAGGAGAAGCGGGCACTTGGCCATAACGTAGCGTCTTTCGGTCCATCAGCCTTGACCGTGGCCTGTGTCCGAGATGGTTCTTGAGTGCAGCTTCCCATACCAGGTGATGATAGTGCTTCCACCAGGGGGCGAGGAGGACGCTCCCAGAAGTGTTTAAGCCAAGGGCGTCTCCGCGTGTCTGCTCTGCCAGAGGCACCGCTGCTTGCCCTTTGTGTCTGCGTGATGAGCCTGTGTCCCTTCCTGCCATGAGATACTGGCATTCTCCTTCAGCATCCAGTCAGGCAATCATGCCTCATTTCCTGCGTTTTGGATAGTTGCCTCCTCTCCCGTTCTCGGCGGGAGGCCTCGTTCCACCCTCTGGGCAGGGCATCGTGGCCCTCGGATACAGAGGGGCTTCGAGGTTGTTAAGGGGGCTGCTCCATCAGCACCATGCATCAGCAGCAGCAGCAACAGTTAGCAGCAAAAGCAGGACAGCAGGACCAGCAGCACCAAGGACCAGGGATTGAGCAAGCCAGAGTTGCAACAGCAGCACCAGCAAGGACCAGGATCAGCAGTAGCAGAGTAAGTCACTCCAGCAGCACCAGCAGGACCAGGAGCACCAGGAGCAGATCAGCAGCGAACCAAGCAAGGACAGAGCAGCGCCAGCAGAGTAAGCACAGCAGTAAGCACCGCACAGGAGCAGCGCAGCAGAGTAAGCCACAGCAGACAGCAACCAGCATCAGGAACAGCGCCGCAGGAGTAAGCACCAGCAAAGCACCAGACCAGGAACAGCATCTCATAGAAGGCTCCAGCACCAGAAGAGCGTCAGCTCGAGGGAGGCAGAAGCGCCTACCAGAAGCAGAAGTCAGGGCCAGGGGATGGGATGCGTGGCCCTGTCCTCTTGCCAGGGTTCGGCAGCAGATGGCAGAGGCTTCCTCTTTTTCCATTGGTTGTTGTGGCTGGAGCTGGTTAATGTAGACTTGCTGCGCAACAGGTCTTTTCCTCTGAAATGGTGCCTGCTTGTGAGCTGCCTTTCCCTTTATATCACGGGGCTGACGCAATGCTACCTCCCCACATGCGCGTTGTGAACGTGTTGCATCCGCTAGTGCAAATCCGCTAGGCAATCCACTAGGCATCCGCTAGGCATCTGCTACGGCAAAGCACTAGGCATCCGCTAGGCTTGCCGTTCTGCATCCCCTTTCATCCTCCTCTGCATCCGTTCCTTCCGTGTCGACGTCTGCTTCACTGTGCTCCCCCGGAAGCCCTGTGGATAGTGCCATCCGCTTCCATCCGCTTCCATCCGCTAGGCTTCCGTGGGAGCATCCGCTTTCCATCCTTGCTACATCCTCTCTCCGTCCGCTTCCTTTCCATTGTTGTCCGCTCTGCTTATGCAAATTCGGGGCACTTTTGAGAGGCGGATAACAATGGATGGGAACATTTTTCTCATCTGCTGTGTCCTTTTTACATACGTTTTGCTTCCATCGGTCTAGTGTGACAGGCCCTTAAATGGACTTAATTCAGCTGTTAAAAGAAGGAAAATTCTTTACAAGATTAGAGAAACTAAAATTTGACATAAATTTGTCTAAAAGAAAGTACATATTAAAAACAAGTATGAAACAATTGTTGATACAAAGCCAAAATTAGGAAAATATTTACTTCTTTGAGTCAATGTTGAGAAAAGAGGAGTGGTCTTATATATCAAAGAGAAGCTAAGAATACTTTATTGCAGTGGTTCCCAAACTTTTTCAGTCCACCGCCCCTTGGTGCTACAAATTCATCCTTGGTGCACCTACCCAGGATTGGATTCAAATTTATGAGGGTGTGGCCCTAATTTGAGGGTGTGGCTTGCCTGGTCATGTGACTGATGGGCGTGGCTTTGCTGGTCATGTGACTGATGGCATGGCTTTGCTGGCTGGGCATGCCTTGCTGATCACATGATAGGGTAGGTGTGATTTTGGTGGTCATGTGACTGGGTAGGCATGGCCTAGGTGACTGGCAAACCAAACACAAGTGGTCCCCACTTAACTGGCTGATTGTTTAGTAAGTGTTCTAATTTATAACTGGCCTCCCCAGAGAGACTTTGACCCATTTTTCGGAGTTTTGACAGCCATGCACACACAAATACACGCACACTCCTTCTAATTCCTGCTGGAGCAGGTCATTGGACTAGAATCAGCAAAGCCATCTCTGATTAGATTCTAGCAGTGAAATAAAATCTAAATCAGAGATGCCTTTGTCATTCTTGTTGATTTGTTTTATTTGTATCTCTTTATTTTATGCTGCTGAATTGCATTGACACGTGTTGTCTCTTCTTGTGCATAACCCAGAAGCTTTTATGATTCTTTGCAGTAAAAATTTCAAACCTCTAGCTTTGCTCTACTTTTCAAACATGCTGACACTGCTGCGTGCTAAGTGCCGCCCCACAGGTCCACCCCGTTGAGCCCACTGCACTAGAGGAATCTGCCCAAGCAAGTCAAGTCAAGGGGTGAGCCTGAGAGAAGGAAAGAGAGAGGAAAGAAAAAGAGAGACAGAGAGAAAGAGAAGGAAGAAAGAAAGAGAAAAGGAAAGAAAAGAAAAAGGGACAAAGAAAGAGGAGGGGTGGAAGGAAGGGACAGAAAGAAAAGAAAACAAAGAGGGGAGGGAGGGAGGGAGGAGTAAGATAATGAGTATCTATTCAAGTCCAATCACCTGCTCGCTGTAGGGTTAGAAGGGTAGTGAGTGTGTGTGGTGTGTGTTGTATGTGTTCTCCTTGTAATTTATCAGTACTATTTGGTTTTGCCTTCTACAGAATTGGCACTATAATATATATTGGGGAAAAGTAATTTTTAGAATCGGAAGATCTGGTCCAATGGATCCTGTTTAAAGCCTCAACAAAATGTAGAGCTTCCTGATAGTCTTGACCAGTTTTTGTCCACAAACCTTTAATATAAGCCAAAGATGCTTTCAATGTGCTGGCAAAGATGTTTCAGTTGGAAAACGGCCTCAGTCTAAGCTAGGGCCTCATTTCAATCTGATGCATCAGCTCTCTCTGTCTCTGGTCTCTGTCTCTGTCTCTGTCTCTCTCTCTCTTTCTCTCTCTCTCTCTCCCTCCCCCCTCCCAGACATGGTTTTGCTCTACTTTCCCAACATGCCTGTGTGGCTGCACTTCGAACATGGATGGCATGGATAAGAGAGAGACAGAGGACACAGAGAGACAGGTAGGTAGGTAGGTAGATAGATCGGTAGAGAGATAGGTAGATAGGCAAGCAAACAGTCATTTTGGATGAATGTATGGATAGGTAGGTAGGTAAGTAAATTGGTAGTGTAAGTAGGTAGGTAAGTAGATCTATATTGGTAGATTGTGTAGGGTAAGAAAGACAGGTAGGCAGGCAGGTAGGTAGGCAGGCATGAAGGCAGGCAGACAGACATTTTTGGATGGATGGATAGATAGATAGATAGATAAATGATAGATAGATAGATAGATAGATAGATAGATAGCATAGATAGATTAGATAGATAGATGGATAGATTGATGGATGGATGGATTGCGATATAGATAGAGTGACAGATAGATGATAGGACTTATATCTATATTGGTAGATAGGTATGTAGGTAGGTAGTAGAAAGGCAGGCAGACAGACAGACAGACCTTTTGTTGTATGTATGTATGTATGTATGTATGTATGTATGTATGTATGTATGTTATATGTATGTATGTATTATGTATGTAGATGGACGGATGGACAGCAGAAAGAAAAAGAATGTGACAGCAGTGGCATTTGAGGGAAAGTAGAGCAAAGCCAGAGTGGGAATTGAAGTCCACACAAGTTGCCAAGGTTGAGAAACACAGGCTGAATATATCAACCCAGCCACTCTGGTTTAGAGTTTAGCATGCTGTTTGATTCGGCTTAGTCAATGAATAAACAAGGCTAAGATCTTCCTGCTCCTTAATGCAGCTGCCTCTCTGCCCCTTTCCCAGCCCCCTGAAGTTGCCCCTGCCCCTTCCCCAGCCCCCTTTGGCATCCAATTTGCAATGCCAACCTTCCCTGGCAAACGATGCAGCTGACCTCAACTCTCCTTTGCTTCAAACCCAAGGTCCACTTCCTCGGGCCAAGCAAGGGGAGGTACTCTGCACCGCTCAGAGACTCCCAACTTCAGTGAAATGTTCTGACCATCTTTTATGCTCCACCCAGGAAGACGAAGCTGTGTGGAAGCAGCCCAGACCAGGGGAGGCAGAGGGAACGATCATTGGAAACTAAGAAAGCAAGCAAGCACACGGCTCCAGTCGGAGAACCGAGGGCTGCAGAGGGAGGCTAGGTTCTAGGTCTGGGACAGCTACGTAGAGCCAAACTGAACCAAGCCATTTGAAGCATTAGAAGAGCCGCAGCTGCACCCACCTGCTTCCTCGCATGCAACCCGGCTGTGCTGGAGAGGCAGAGGCCAGGCAGGTGCTGCACCTCTCTTGTTCTCCTCTTGGGAGAGGGGGCCCTAACACCCCAGACCACCCACCCCTCCACTGCACACCTGGAGGGTTTTGCTTTTGGGTTTTCTGGCATGCCTCCTCCATTTCCACCGGAGAGGGAAGCCCTGCAAGCTAAGGTGCCTCTTTCCACCACCTCCCACCTCCCCCCCAAGGCTTGGCAAGGCCTACTATGGCATGGGTTCCACATTCAAGGTGCCAGCTACGGAAGTGATGAAACAGTCATGGGCTGCGTGGCTGGCAGTCAGTGAGCTTGCGGACCGCGGCACCTAGAATGTTCTCCCTGCCCATCTTAAGTGCCCCCCCTGCCAGCCCCCTTGCCTCTTACTGCCCCCCTAAGGCATCCCACCGCCCCCCAGGGAGCAGTCCCACCCACTTTGGGAACCATTGCTTTATTGGATTGAACTGATGGATGGAATGCTTAAATGTGTTTTTAATAATGTACTCTAAAATTTCTCACTGTCATATTCAATGTCCTCAAGATACTTCAGGCAAAAGATATATAGAACTACCTGGTTGTGGGGAAATAAACACTCAGACCTCCAGACATTTTTGGAGAAGAAGGTGATCAGACAAAAGCAAAATAATGTTGATATGACAAGAAATTCGGAACCAGGGCATGATACTGTTGTTAAATTCCAATGAGAGTATGAGTTATCATTTATTTTTTCATTTATGTATTAGGTATTTATAGTAATATTTCTTAGAAGTCAATCTGTTGTATTTGAAATACAACCAAAAGACTGCTATTAAACACACAACAAAACTATTAGTCAGTATCATTCCAACAAGGTTAAATTGCACAAATGAATAAGGGAAGCTGAAATCAGAGAAGCCTATGTATATAATTTAGCTGAGTTATATTTTTCCTCAGAAATTAATGACTCTTTTTTATATTCAGCTAAATTATGTACATAGGCTTTTCTGATTTTAGCCTCCCTTACTCATTTGTGCAACTTGACCTTATTAGTCAGTATAGTTAATAGTTTAGTTGTGTGTTTAACAGCATTCTTTTTAGTTGTATTCCAAGTACAACAGATTGACTTCTGAAGAATATTTCCATAAATACCTAATACATAAATGAAAAAATAAATGATAACTCATACTCTTATTGGTACTTAACAACAGTATAATGCCCTAGTTCTGAACCTCTTGTCGTATTAGCATTATTTTGTTTTGTCTGATCACCTTATTTCTCAAAATGTCTTCTCAACAAACTCTGGGTAGTTTCATATTTTATCTTCTGGACAAGTGGGAAATCTGCAAAGAAAGCATTGTGGCTCCTATCCCTGGTAGGATATAAATTACAATATTTATATATTATCAAGTAAGAATTTTGAAAACTGTTCCTAAGTCTTGTGGTTTTCCTGAATCTCATAATGAAATACACTAATAGTATTTAGTGTTGGCATTCAGGATCCAGGAAATCTACGTATGCCACACACACAATGCAATCCTGACCAGTGGTGGGATTCAAATTTTTTTACTACCGGTTCTGTGAGCTTGGCTTGTTTGGTGGGCATGGCTTGCTGGTCATGTGACTGGGTGGGCATGGTCAACTCAGCAAGGTGGTGTGGCACCTTGCTGTGAGTAATGTTGAGTTGGCCATGACCACTCAGTCACATGGCTGATGCTGTAGAGACAGGATGATTTCCTATGTACCTTCCCTCCCCTCTGCCCTTGGGCTGACAAAAAAAAAGCCCGACTAAAGATCGCAACTGCCTGCCAAGTCTGTCTGTCAAATGGGTTTTGTTTTGGGGTGGTTTTTGTTTTTTTGTTTTTTTTGCCAGAAGCCCCTTGGAGATAAATTTGCACTGCCAAATCTTACTATACTTCATTGTTGTGGGAAAAGGAAGAAAATGTGCTCCAGGAGGGCAGGCAGGTGGGTGGATGTCCCAGGGCTTCTGCACATGCATATGGCATGTGTAGCAGCTGCACATGCGGTGCACATGTGCAGCAACCACAGGACATCCACCTGAGCTGCACTGCAGCCACCACATTGTAGGGAAAGCTAGGAGAGCAACCGGGGCAAGTGAGCGACCAGGTGACTGGGTGAGGGGCATGGCCAGCCACTGCTACTAGTTCGTCTGAACCTGTGCAAACCGGTTGAAAACCACCTCTGGTCTTGACAGAAATGACGGAAATAATAGAATAACAGAATTGAAAGGGATTTTTGAGGTTTTCTAGTCCAACTTCCTGCTCAAACAGGAGGCCTTATACCCATGATGGTGAACCTATGGCACACAGAGAGCCCCCTCTCTGGGCACACAAACCATTCTTCTAGCTCAGTTCTGCCACAAATGCACACGTACATGTCCCACCGGCCAGCTGATCTTCAGGTCTCTGCACGGGGGCAGGGCACACATGTGGGAGGGTTGTGTGCAGGGTCGCATGTAAATGTACAGCAGAAATGGGGTGCATGGCATGTGTGTGCATTGCATTTGGGGAGTGCGTGCATGCATTTTGGGCACTTGGTGCCAAAAAGGTTAACCATCATTGCTTTATACCATTTCAGGTAAATGGCTGTCCAATCTCTTTTTAAAAGCCTCCAGTGGTGAAGTACCCACAACTTTTGAAGGCAAGCTATTCCTCTGGTTGATAGTTCTCACTGTCAGGAAATTTCTCCTTACTTCAAGGTTCCTTCTCTCCTTGGTGAGTTTTCAACCATTGCCTTTTATCTTGCCTTCTAGTGCTTTGGAAAACAGATTGAACCCTTCTAGACAGCCTACAATGCTAGTTCATTCTGTTCAGTGTTTTTGCACCTATAAAGCATGCAAAAACAATGATATTGTCACAATGTTTAAATATTTTTAAGAACATTTTCAACTAAATGGTTAAATTATTTTCTACTATATTGATTAAAATTGAACAGGTACAATACTCTGTATAACCATTTCAGGGGTGGAGGCACTGTGGGTGGGAGCATTTTGCAACAGAAATCTTGCAAATGGAAAGATATGCTTACATCTTTTCATGTTGATGGAATTTACAAACACAACTTAGAAGAGTTTCCTTCTCCCTAGAACCGTGATGGCACAAGTGCCACAGGTGGCACACAGAGCCATTTGTGAGGGCACATGAGCCCCAGCCAAACTTACCTGCATTGCACATGCGCGTGCCTCCCAACTGATATTCGGCCTGTTTGAAGCCGTTTTTGCTCTCCTGGAGTCTCGAGGGAAGCCTCTACAGCCTCGGGAGGCCAAAAAACGAGCCTTCTGGAAATACTGGAAGTGCTGAAATGGGCCCATTTTTCGGCCTCCCGAGGCTGCAGAGGCTTCCCTCGAGCCTCCAGGAGGGCAAAAACGGGCTCAAATGGACCAAAAATCAACTGGGAGGCACGTGCACTTGCAGTGCAAGTAAGGGGAGCGAGGATGTTGCTTGTGCATGTGCAGGGGGACAGTATGCATTGTATTGTGGGTGCCAGCTCACGCGCTTTCAGCACACCACAAAAAAGGTTCACCTTCACTGCCCTAGAGTTTTAGATATGGGTTTACATTTATAAATGTCTGGAACTTTTTTGACTCAAAGGCCAGTGCTAAAAGGAAACAAGATTGCCAAAAAACTTGGTGGCATAGCTGACACCAACCAGAGCATAAAACAACTGAAAAAAAGCCAGAGAAAATGAGAAAACATGGACAGAGCTGGTCCATAGAATCAGACATGACATTAGACATGATTGCACTGATATCATCATCATCAACATCATCATTGCATCTCCCATCGTGATAAACTTTTTTTACAACCACTACAGATACCCCTGCCTTAGTAAAGTACTTCCTAAGCAGTCTTTTACCAGTATTACTAGACCAGATTCAAAGTAAAGGTTTTTTGGTTCATTTCTCTATGCTGCATATGAATATATCTTAATATTTTGTTGAGTGTACCAATAATCTAATCATTTAATTGCAAAATCTTGGGAGCCCTGACTAAGGTTCCAATAAAAAAGGAACTGTCTTTCTCTTTTGTACTTTTTATTCACTAATGTAATGTGGGAATACCATAACATGTAAAAGGTTTTGGGTTGCTTGAAACCCAAGATTTTCTGATCATTGAATATAATCACCTTTTCCTATGAACAGCACACAGCTTAGTTCACTTATATAATATGGACAGTTATTTCTAAAAGTTTTGCTTCTCTGACAGAGCAATAGGCAAAAACACCTTGGAGAAGTTACTATCTATCACTGAGTTGCTAATGGCCATCCATTGGATAGGAATTAGAGTAATTTAGCATTTGTGAAAGGTGCAAGAATGTGAATCAATTTATTAAATGAAGAAAAGTGGTTCCTTCCTCAAAAGAATGTTATGTGTGTTCTGACAAATTGAAGCCAGTTTTAAATAATTTCCTTTTTATGGTTTTTACCCCCCAAAATGGGGTTGTGAGATATTTTAAAGAGCATGCATTGTGAAAAGGGAAATGCATGAAGATTAACAATGATGAGATATTATCTGGAGTCACTGCGTTTGATACTTATTACCTGTTTCTCCCATTCCCCAGCTGTTTTGCATAAAACAGGAGTTGCTGGAAATTAAATTCATGAATCAACTACACTTCCCTATTAGCTATATTTGCCAGGAAGTAAATTGCAGACATAAGCTTGTTTGATTTTTTTATGACATATAAAAATATTATACTAAGAGTTGTCCAAAGAATAGTATTTTGAAATATTTAGGAGTATGAGATGGCCCTTTGGATCATACATGAAGCAAATGTCACCGATTAAGCTAGTCATCTATAATGGTATGCAAAAAGATCTTTGGAGACAAGGCCAAGAGATTCTGCTAGAGAACAGTCAGATAAAGGCCCTGTCACACTGCCCAACGGATGCAAAACGTTTGTAAAAAGGACACAGCGGACGAGAAAAATGTTCC
>BHFT01000203.1:0-13360 GCA_004320025.1 Laticauda laticaudata | reverse complement strand
GTTTTTTGTCCGTTTTACATCCTCTTTGCATCCGTTGGTTCGGTGTGACATGGGCTTTAGTTCTTATTTAGGTTCAGTCTTCTCTGAGAAGAGGACAGGCAACAATAAAGAGCAAAATGAAGGCATAGAATTGATCAATTGTTTGTTTGTTTGTTCATTTATTCATGCATAAACACACCAATGGGCCTACCATCCCTGTCCTATTGTTTCTTTTTATTTTTCTTATATGTATCATTTTCATTTATTCATAACTATGTTTATATTTATACATATTATTTTATAATCGCTTGACAAATAAATAAATAATTAAATAAAAATGCTTTAATCTGGCAAGCTCTCTGAAGCCCAACCACCTTGTTTACCACTTCCCTAAAAAGGAAAGATTGCACACTGGATGGGAATTGTCCAGAATGATTAGGTCCATAATTGCATCTTGAGGAGAGCATCCACCACAACTTCTTGGGTTAAGTAGACCACAAGTTGGAGAAAAATGAAGAATGAATCTGAGTTTTAAGCAATATAGAAACTTGAACAGAGAAAATTTGAATTATTTTAAAAGTTGGAAAAATTGCACCCTAGGACACTGAAAGAACTCATTGCTGGATTGGCCATGCATATAATATATCCTTTATCTTTGAAAAATGATTGAAGTACCAGATGTGTAGAGGGAGACAAATGTCCCTATCTTTAGAAAGGAGAAAAAGAATTAGCCAGGAAACTGAAAATTGATCATTCTGACACTGATACTTGGGAAGAGTCATAAACAGATCAGAAAGTGATCGATCTCTAAGCATCTCAAAAACAATTCCTGATTATCAAAATTCAGCAGGGAAACATGTCTTGAATGTTAATAAAGTGTGAAAACACTATAGACATAATATATCTTGATTCAGCAAAGTGTTTGAGAAGCTACCACATGCCATTTTAATTAATAAGCTAATTAAGCATAAGTTGGATCCATTAACTGGAAGATATAACAGTGGACACAGAACTGTCTGGGCAACTGTGTTCAAAGACAACTCATCAAACAGGAGTCTGGACAATAGTAGAGTAATGGGCACATCACTTTTCTAAGAAAATCAGACAAATTAGAATAAGTTCGTAGAAAGACAACAAGGATGAATAGAGAATTGGAAACTGAGTATAAAAAAAGAAATTAAAGGAACTAGGAATGTATATCTCTGAAAAAGGTGGGAAAGAGATTTGATAGCACTCTTCATATACTTGAAAGAATGACAAAGGGAATGATAAAATCTGTATGATTCGAGAGAGGGTAAATAATATGTTACAGTGAGACGGATTCTGATTTGAATCGCATATTTTTATATTTTAGTTAAGTTATATAGTGATATATTATTATAAGCTATTGATGATTTGTTATATATATATATATATTAGTATATTATAGTGATTAGGATAGAATATATATATATAATTATTGTGTTTTCTGAGGTTCTGTTTCGCAGGAGTAGTATTTGTATGTAGGGATTCATTATGGTTAGGTGTGCGGGGGTGTTTCTCCCGCGTTAGAATTGAAGTATCGTAGGACACGGTTTCATTATGAGGTCTCGGATTCATGCATGCTTCAGGCTTGTTGTGTCTTGAGCATCAATTTCGTGGCTTGCTCAGAGTAATGTGAGCTTGCAGCTGGCTTTTCCTTTTAACTGCCTAGGGTGGAGAGGTAGTAGAATTTTGATAGGGTGGCGCAGGGTTTTGGCTGATGGTTCTGATGTAGGCTAGGGGGAGTTGGACTGTGTATTGCGTGATTGGCTGGGTGGTGTCGGATATCTGACATCTATGGAGCTGAGGGGGAGAGCCTGGTGCCTTGGTCGCTAGAAGAAATGTATTTAGTCGGTCTCAAGTTGCTGGGAGACCTTTTTGAGCTGGAGTGAAGCGTGATAGTGTTGTATTGCTCACGCAGCTCCAAAATCCCCCCAGCAACTAAAGACTAACTGAGCACAGCCAGGCGCCCCACCTAAGGCAGAACACACCCCGCACGAAGACCAACAACAAGATCACATGCTCAGCCAACTAACCATACAGAAGCTCTTGAGGATGGCAGATGGAGATTCTGCTTCGAAAACGTTGCTACAAAACTTTAAACGAGTAACGTAGACAATGACGTGGGATAATACCTGAAGGAGCTAAACAGCATCACAGTGTAAGTACGGCGGAGAAAGTCACTTCAACAATAAAACAATATATATAATATATATACTATAATTCGTGTGATGTTAGACTTCTACTGTACGGGTTACCATTTCCCACTGTCATTAAGAGTTCTGTTAAAGTTTGTGAACTCATTGTAGTTCTGTTTTAAAGTTGCTAACATAACGCCTTCACAGAATAAGTGAATGATGGCAGATGAGATTCTGCTGAGGCGTTGCTACAACTTTAACATGAACTACAATGAGCTACAACTTAACAGAACTACAATGACGTGGGATAATACCCGAAGGAAGCTAAACATCAGCAAATGTTAAGTACCCGCGAGAGCTTAAAAAATCACAGCACCACATATATGATATGATATATTAAATTAATTAGTATAGTAACCATGTTTGATAAGGTGGAGGAAGACTTGCCCATAGAGATACTAGGTCTCTTGTATTAAGGCCCGGATCCCACTGGCGACGTTGCTAAAGACGTAATGCATAAAAGGACACAGCGGACAGAGCAAAATTTCAGGGGTGCTCCATCCGTTGTCATCCGCTCCAAAAATGGCAAAATTTGCATAAATAGAACGAAAAGAAACTGAAAAGAACGGATGTGGGTAGTATATAGTGGGGATGTTAAACATCGATGATTCATGAAAGCCTAGCGGATGAAAAGCAATGGAAGGGGAATGACACCTCTGAAGGGGTTACGGGGAATAATTTGCGAAGTGGACGCATAACGGATGAAGCAGAATGCATCACGTGACGCCTAAAGGAAAGAAAGGGGATGCCGTGCGGATGTATATCGGATGCAAACCATTCATGCACATCCATATCTATTTCCGTGCTAACTAACGCTGTGTAGGACGTTCCGTGTACCTTTTGTTTCCTCCCTCTTTCCTTTTCAACTTGCAACGGATGTGAGTTGCGAGAATGGCCCCAGAGGATGTGCAGAGAGGATACCAGCGGATGTTTAACAGATGATAAACGGACATAGAACGGTTTGTTGCTCATATGTCACAGATTTACAATCATACACGGCGGAAAGTTCATCCCGTTCACAAAGTTTTGGTGCAGCTCAAAACTTCTTGCACGGATGAAATCACTGTGGACGGATGCTCGATGGATAGAGCGTATGAAACACGTATGCAATGAGTAACACGGATGCATAGCGTTTTCCAATGGATGGCAAGCTTTTTTTAATGTTTTACATCCTCTTTGCATCTGTAAGTACAGTGGGACCGGGCCTTTACACAGAAATTTAATGCCAAGGAGGTGGCCCTTACTTCCTCATTCCATTGCTTGAGGAAGTCTTGTACTTGCCAGTCTTCAGAGAGATAGCCTAACCTGATGCAGTGGATAACATAAGCCATAAAGCTTTATTGATTTCAAACATTTAAACAAAACATTCACATACCTTCACTCAATTATACAATACCATTTATATATTTATCCAAAGGAGTTGGCCAACCTCAGCCTGGGTATAAGTCTTGAATACAGTGAAGTCTTCTAACAGAATCCCAAAGAGTTTGTTCTTTTAGTCTTTACCAGCAGCATCTGTCACAGAGTTCTTCTCAGCCTTTCATTGACCTGTTAGGTTGCTGAATCAAATGTGATTTATTGTTAATAATTAATGTTCTCTTTTCTAGCTGTGGTCCTCTTGTGTTTTTGCAATCTGATCTTAATGAATTACTTGCCAGTTCCATGATTCTATGTTTGTCCTTATCATGTATTTGGGTGTAGACCCCATTCTTCTATCCCTAGGAAATACAAAAAATTACATATCACTGGCCTTCACAAGTAGTCCTCTACTTACAACCATAATTAAACCTGTAATTATGGTCATAAGTCATGTTGGTCATTAAGGGGGTCATCATGTGACCAATCCAATTCTGTAATATTTTTGTGGTGTTATTAAGTGAATCAATGGTTGTTAAGTGAACTGGAGAAATTTCCTGACAGAATAATTAATCAGTGGAACAACTTGCCTCCAGAAGTTGTGAATGCTCCAATACTGGAAGTTTTAAAGATGAGATTGGATAACCATTTGACTGTAAGGATTTCCTGCCTAAGAAAAGGGTTGTACTAGAAGGCCTCCAAGATCCCTTTCAACTCTGTTATTCTATTCTATTCTATTCTATTCTATTCTATTCTATTCTATTCTATTCATCTTCAATGAGCATTTTTGCCAGAAACCAGGCCAGTTTCTCGGAAATGTATATGGAATGTTGCAAACAGCTGTAAATGGAAGTTGCTGAATACCCAAAATGTAATCACATGACTTGCAGGGGTTTGTGGCGGGGAACCAATCATAATCAAGGACTATCTTCATTAGTTTAACTATCACAGTGCCAGCTGTGTGTTATCTCCAAAAGTTTAAGAAATGTTGAAATGGAATTGCTTTTGCCAAATTTACAGCAAGTCTGCTTTTCATTGCATGTAGTCAGATGTTGCTCAGCCAGGCAGGGATGCTTTAATTCAGATTCCTGCATAAAACAGAAATATTGGACCTCTTCCAACTTTATTTTATGATTTAAAAAAAAACATATGTTCAGTATGTCTGGAATAGATCAAAGTCTCTTGTTTGTTCTTTAACATTAGAAGCCAAGATTTCTAATGTACAGCATTTAATGGGATGGAGATGTCATAGAAATAGTATCTTGATCTTCCATTTTTTTTGTTTTCCATACATAGAGTTCTTACACTGTATTCTAAAATCATGCAATATTTTCCAGTCCTGGTCCTATATTATCGGTTGTCTACCTCAGCCGTCCCCAGCTTTTGTGGCTTGAATTTGAATTTGAATTCTTTATTGTCATTGTATGTACATACACAGTATACATGCAACAAAATTCACATTACATCCAGAGACCGGACCCAACACGCACACGCATATGACAATCCCCAAGCAACCCCCCACCCTCAAAAATTCTGTCCCCTAAAAATTCACAAGCATCCACACAACAGACCAAGTAATATTGACCAACAGCTCACCAATGGTGATCCTTAAGTTCATTGTTAAGTGCAATTATATTTTAATTCTAAATAATATAATAATTCTGGGATAAAACTGTTCAGAAAATGTGTGGTCTGAGTTTTAATTGTTCTGTATCTTCTGCCAGAAGGCAACAGTTCACAAAGCTTGTAAGCAGGATGAGAAGAGTCTCTTAGAATGTTGTGCAATTTCCTCAAACAGCGAGATGTGAAGATGTCGTCCAGAGCTGGCAGCTGGAGCCCGATGCAGTTTTAATGATTCTCTGTAGAGCTTTTTTGGTGACCTGACTGAGCAGGGGAAGAGGAACTGGGCTGCACAAGTGGTGACCTGGCACACATGTGTGCCCAGCTCAACTCGTACGAGCAGTAGGTCAGTGCACCTGTACCCATGCAGTTCAACTTGCACAAGTTGAGCTGAGTGCACATGTGTCAGCCTGCAACTCACACGATCCATTTCCAAATAGGCTACAGTCTGGTAGTGGGCTGTGGCCCAGAGGTTGGGGACCACCGGTCTACTGGTATCTGTTTCTACATAGGGTGGTAGTGTAATTATGCACACACACCCTGGGACATTACCACATTCTATGTTTCCACACTTTTACAAATCAAATATATGCAATGAGGATGGTGTGAGCGGAATAAAATAACATCACATCCCACTCCTCTATAGGAGAATGAACACAGGGATGCTAAGTTTAGCAATTTCCCCACAGTTTGTAAAACATGATATATCAGCAAATTAACCAGCTCAAAAAGTGGGACAGCTAACTGATAAATGTCTGTGAATGTTGTTACTTTTCTGCCCAGGATATTTCATGTGATCTCACAATCTGCTGCTCCTTCTCTCCCACTCCCTGTAATTTCTCTACTGCCTGGCTGCTGGCTTGCTCTGAGGGTTAGGATAATTGCATACTGTTCTCAGAACTCTAAATCAAATCATGGCCACTGTAAAATGAAGTTTTCTGGATGCAAAGAGCTCTTGGTTTCATAAATCATGGCCTGTTCTTGGACATTGCTCAATTGAGAGAAGTTGCCAAAGGACTGTCTCTCTCTTTCTCACCCCTCCCCACAACCTCCTCCCAACAGCTTGCAATTACCCTTCCTTATTATCAAACCCTTTTAAGGCTGCTAAGCTAATCAACATTTCTCCTACCCTGCCCTTCTTCATAAACACAAAGGAACATATTTGATGTAAAGCTGAATACAACCCAGACTTTCCAAATGTTGGACATTTCTCTGCTTTTTTGTTTGTTTCATATCCATTCATGCAAAAGAAGCAGTGCCTATTTTGGTTATATTTGGCTATAATATGAGATATTAACACAGTTGAGAAAGTCCAGAAATATTTCACAAGTAGAATTCTCCACTTCTCCACTTATTGAAGAATACCTTATGCCACCAGGCTTGAAATTCTAGACCTAGAAAATCGAGAACTACGCTGCCTTATGTCTGATCTAAGTATGGTACATAAAATTATATATTGCAATGTCCTACCTGTCAATGAATTCTTCAGCTTCAACCACAACAATACCAGAGCAGACAATAGATACAAACTCAAGGTAAACAGCACCAAAATTGATTGCAGGAAATACAACTTCAGCAACAGAGTGGTCAATGTCTGGAATATTCCACCTGACTCTGTGGTTTCTTCCCCAANCTCACCCTTTCCTAAGAGGTCTGTAGGGACCGTGCATAAGCGCACCAACATGCCTACCATCCCTGTCCTATTGTTTCTTTATTTTTCTTATATGTATCCATTTCATGTATTCATAACTATGTTTATACTTATACCTGTTATAATCTCTTGACAAAATAAAATAAATAAATGATTTTCAGGTGGCCAACTGAAGGTACATCCAGTTAGTAAGGTTAAAAAAAAACCCCACATTTGGGGCTTGCAGTTAGGGGCAATTCTGATCTATTCTTCCGAGAGCTCTGTATCCATGATCAGAGAAATGCAGTTTCAAAGTAGCAATCGTTGCAATGTATCACACTGCCTTGGAGAGTGATTAGGCTCCAAATAAAGAAATTTCTTGTCTTGTGGACTCCCATGGGAATGGCACTACTGGGAAAAGGAGTCCAAATGCAGAATTGTCTGTTTGCCAGCATTAGGAGTTTAAAAGACTGCAGAGTTTTCCAACTGAAGGCCCGGTCCCACTGGCCGACGGATGCAAAACGTATGCATAAAGGATACAGCGGACGAGCAAAATTTCAGGGGTGGCTCCATCCGTGTTCATCCCGCCCTCCAAAAAGTGGTGAAAAATTATGCATAAACAGAATGGAAAAGAACAGAGAAGAATGGACGTGGTAGTATTAGTGGGGATGTTAAACAGATGTTCATAGGAAGCCTAGCGGATGGAAGCGGATGGAAGTGGATGACACCTCCAAAGGGGTTCCGGGGGAGAATTGCGAAGCGGACGCATAGCGGAAGGGGAGGATGCATAGCGGATGAAGGCCCTGCTGCCTCAAGCCCCTGAAGGCCCTGCTGAAGCCCCTGCCAGAGGGAGGAAAAGGCAAGGGAAGCAGAAGGGAGAGAGGAACAGTACACCGTTTTCAAGGACCATGAGGATGAGGTGCTGGAATGGCTGAGGGAGAACGAGTACCTCTGGAGAAAGGGCCACAGACTGTATCGCCGACACCAAGAAGAAGCAGGCAGCTTGGAGAGACAAGGCAGAGAGCCTCGGGTACACTGCAGAAAGTACTTCTGGATGGTGGAAGCACATGCACACCTGGTATGGCAAGCTACCACTTCAAGAAATCTGGGCAGGCCGCTGTCAAGCTCACTGACTGGGAGATGTATGTCATGGCCAAGTGCAGTTTCCTGGAGGGTGAGATCCGCCACCGAGGAGCAGCCCCTCTGAGACCCCTCTCCCTCAACAGCCCACAGATAGCCAGTCCTCTTCCAGCCAGGAGCCAACTACCCTGTCCAGGGCAGGTGTCTTCAGAGGACCCCATGGCAGAGAACCCCCTGACAGTTGCACTCCCCCATGCCAGCAGACTGAGGATCCCGTGGGGGATGACGCCCTGCTGTCACAAATGGAGAAGAAGCAGCAGCCACCAGAGGCCAACCCACCCCACCCCCACCCCCAGCACCACAGGACACAGGCAGAAAGGCAGAACTGGAGGGCCAGGACGACAGTGTGCTGTTGGAAATCAGGGACACAATGAAGAGCAGCACAGAATTTCTCTCTCAGTCTGGTCGACTTGGAGAGAGCATCCTCGGCCCGGAAGCCCTTCATCACCTATGTGAGCCACACCCTCAGGGACCTGCCTGAAGCCCAGTACCAGGTGATGAAGCAGAAGATCACAGCACTTCTGCACAACCTCAAGGCCGAGCTGAAGCTGCTCCTACACAGTCTAGGTCTGCTTCTCCACCCCAGGTGATGTACAGCCCTTCCATGGCTTTCAACAGCCCCTCACCCTACCAAGGCTACGACTACCAGGACTTCCCACAGCAGAAGCAGAACTTCCCAGTCCAGGCCAGGTTAATCGCACGCCACAGACACTAGTCCTCACCCAGCTGCAGACCAGGACAGCCCCACTACACTCCTCCGAACCCTTCCTCCACCCCACAGCCAAGCCCATCAATGGACAATCTGTCATCAGTATTGGCCCTGACATCCCAGGTACTGTATGAAGGGTCTCTCAACCTCACGGGACTGAGTCAGCTCTCGGACAGCTTCCTGAACACACCATCCCCTGTTGTACCCTCGGGGGCAAGCACCCCAATTGGTGCCTCAGACCAGCACTCAAGCCACAGCCACCTCCACAGTCCCTGCCTGCTCAACAGCGGAGACCATGGACATGACTCAGAGTGACTGAGAATAGTGTCAGAGACTGAGTTGTACTTGTTAAGTTTATCTTTGCTTAAGACCCTTTACTTGGTTCATTTTGCTTTTTTAATAAAGTAATAAAGTTTACCTAAGAAAAGTTAATAAAGGTTATCTTTGCTTAACACACTTAATACAGTTTACTTGGTTCATTTGGCTTATTTAATAAAGTAATAAAGTTTACCTAAGAAGTTAATAAAGCTTATCTTTGCTTAACATACTTAATACAGTTTACTTGGTTCATCTGGCTGATTTAATAAAGTCATAAAGTTTACCTAAGAAAGTTTATAAAAGTTATCTTTGCTTAAGACACTTGTTTCATTTTTTTTTACTTAATAAAGTGTGGTTGGAAAACTTTGAAAAATGGTTAAGCCTTTGCATGCTTGTGGGATAGATAAGGTAGTTGTGGGTTAGATAAACCTCCAGTGCAAGCATAGTGGGACTGTATGGTCCATCATCCCAGCTGCCACACATATGGACCTTTATTTCAATTACAATTTATTCATTGATCAACACATTTTAAAAATAACAAAGCTCTTTATTAATGCCCTATTCATGTAGGACCACTCAACATACATGGCACAATCTCATCAGTGTTATGCGACAGGCTCAAGGAAGCATCCATTAATCATCTATCATCCTGTCTTGCCAATCCACTGCTGCCAGCTGGGGAGTTGCACCAGTGTCTCAGTAGGGTTGCGCTGCTTCTTCCCTTCACGTGAAGCTCTGTTGGGGCCTTGTACATCCACAGTGTCTATCAGGTTACGTCCTTGCCTCCATTCACCAGGCTCCATGTCCCCATTCCCTTGTTGACAGTCAACAAGTCTGTTCTGCAACACTGGATAGCGGGTGTGCATGAGATTGTGCAGGATGCAGCAAGCTTCCACGATGCTCTCACAGTCTGTGGGTGATGCTGCATTGTGGTGAGAAGTATCTGGAACCTGTTGGCCAGGTTGCCAAAGGTGTTCTCCACCACCCGTCTTTCCGTGGACAACCTGTATTTGAAGATCTTTCTCTTCACGGGTGAGGTATCTTGAAGTGTACAGCTTCATGAGGCAGGTTCTGAGGAGAAAGGCATCATCACCAATCGATGAGTAGGGCACATTCTGTGTGTCATTGGGTAGGGGTCTGGATCTGGAAAACCCATGATGAGGTTGCATTCCAGCCCATCCTTGAGTTCACTTGCGTTGTATACCTGCCTATCTGAAGATGACCCGTTGCCTGAAGCATCAATGTAGATGAACTTGTAGTCAGCATCAACCATGGCAAGAGGATGATACTGAAGAACCCCTTGTAGTTGTAATAAGTGAACCCTGAGTTGCTGGAGCTTTGCAGGCCACGTGGCTTCCCATCTATGGCTCCAACGGTGTGGGAAAGTTCCACTTCTGATACCACTCTTCTGCAAGTTTCTCCAGCCTTGTTCAGTGGTGGGGCATCTTGAGGAGCTCCTCCACGTATTCTCGATGATGGCCTGCACCACTTCTCTGACCACTTTGCTGATGCTGTTGTGTGGCACCCTCCATGCATACTGCATGTTTCTGTATGTGGTTCCAGAGGCCAGGTGCCGCAGAGTCAGTGCCACCTTCAGTCCAGGGTCCAGGATGGGAGGAAGTTGGTGCTAGGCTTGGTCAACCTGGGTCTCAGATGCTCTACAAGTTCATCAAACATGGCTGGTGGCATCCTCATGAAGTGATGGAATGCACGAGGGTCTTCATTCCTCAGCTCCACCTTCAGCTGGTCATACAGTCCAAACTCCATTCTTCTCACAATCCAACCTTGGACCCACACAGCTCTTGGACGTCTTCCTTCTTCTCCTTCTGTATAAAAGTTGAAACAGTCTGAAGAGGTTTTGGTTTGGGTGATGAATGAGCACAGCTATCCTAGGGACTGTGTCAATCATCCATTGTGGAGAACAATTGATGATGTTGAAGACCAAGACCAAGGGTGAAGACATCTGTATACCATGGCTGCTGGACTCATACTGAGATCCAGATGTATTTTCTTCCCCTTTTTATAGGAAATCTCGGTTGTCCACTAGGTGTCCTTCTACATACTTCTAGACATACTCCAGACATCCTAAATATTCAAGATACATCCACGATACAAACGTTTTGTCCGTTTTGAATACTTTATGTACGAGATGCATACGCTTACATCCTTTCTATTTCCGTGCTACTAACGCTGGTGTAGACGTATCCGTGTACCTTTGTTTCCTCCCTCTTTCCATTTTCAGCTGCAGCGGATTGAGTTTGGAGCGGGATGGACGTTTAATGAATGATAACGGACATAGAACGTTTGTTGCTCATATGTCACGGATTTACATCGTACACGGCGGAAAAGTTCATCCGTTCACAAAGTTTGTGGCAGCTCCAAACTTCTTGCACAGATGAAATCGCAGTGGGATGGATGCTTGACGGATAGCACGTATGAAACACGTATGCAATGAGTACACAATGGATGCATAGCATTTTCCAACAGGAATGGCAAGCTTTTTTTAATGTTTTACATCCTGTTTTGCATCCGTAAGTGCAGTGGGACGCGGCGCTTTAAGCGAGTTAAGTCTGGGAATGTAAGTTGCATTTCTCATTCATCTAACCATTTCTCTTTAAAAGCTTCCCCTCAAATTGTTTCTGGAACTTAATCACAAAACAAGGGACAACTATTCACAAATATTTGCTAGGGAACCTCCTGAACATGGGAGATGGAGCACTGCTATTTTATTCATGTTTCTCGTTTATTTATTTAATGGTTGATTTTATTAACAGGCAGCTCAGCTGCATCACTACTGTGGCCAATTTAGAAGACAATTTTAAACCACACAATATCCATACAAAGAAAAACATATACCTGGAATAAAAGACACAAATAATAACTGACCAAGGCCTGGGGGGGAGGGGAATCCTATTTTAAAATCTTGTTTAAATAAAATCAGGTGTGTGTGTGCATATGAAACTGTATGGAGATATAGTTCCAGATGGTAGACAATGCAACAGCTGTGTACAGGTAACTCTCAACTTACAACTATTTGTTTAGTGACCATTCAAAGTTACAATGGTACTGAAAAAAGTAACTTATGACTGGTTCTTGTACCATTGCTGCATCCCCACACTAACATGTTCAAATTCTGGGCACTTGCAAGTGGCTTGTATTTATGACTATTGCAACATCCTGGGATCATTTGATTGGCTTTTGCCACCTTCCCAGCCAGCTACTGTTAAGCAAAGTCAACAAGGAGAAGTCAAATATACTTAATGACTTCATGATTCACTTAACAACCATGGCAAAAAGGATCATAAAATTGGGTATAACTCACTCAACAACCACCTTGCTCCACAATGTGAGAAGGTTCTCACTTTCTCCAGACCGTTCAAAACCTGAACTGGTCAGAGTTTGCCAAATCTGTTTGATTTAATTAGTGGCTGAATAATATTCTCAATAAATAGTGGGAAATTACTGAGGAGGGCATTCTGATTTGGTAGCAGAGTAACTAACTGTTAACTATCACATTAAGTTTGGCAATAAATATTAACTCAAAAGAAAGTCAGAACCATGTTCAGGAGCAGTAGAACAGGGGTGTCAAACTCATCATGACATTGTTGTCACATGACACATGACACATTTCCCCTCCCTTTGCTAAACCAAGGGTTGGCATGGCCAGTGCATGACACATCTGGCCCGTGGGCTGCGAGCTTTACATCCCTGCAATAAAAACTTCACAGATTCAGAATAGCTAGAGAAGCTGCCTTATTGCCAACAGAAAAGATTTGCATTCTGGAAACAAGGCCTATATAGACCAGCCTCAGGGTTTAAAACTTAAACCTTTTCTCTCTCTTTTTGAACCAAAGGAATTTGGACAATTCTTGCCCAAACTTGATTTCTCACACCAATGGGAGGAGACAGGAGGGCAATCTACCCTCTGTGCAGCCTACCAAGACAGGGATGCTAGCAGCACCGAAGGAGTTGGGTTGCTGGTGTCCTGCCCCTGGTGGAGTCTGACTCTGAGGAAGAGAAGGAACAGCCAATAGGGAGTGAGAGTCTGGCTCCAGAGGTGGTGTAGGAGGCTGGGGAAGGGCAGAGACCAGCTGAGCAGTCCAGACCCATCCCCTATCCATCCTAGGTCACACAGGGAGGAAAGTATCAGGGAAAAGCAAGGTCTACTCAAGAGGAGATTACCATGATCCTCTTCATGGCTTGCAGGTGAGAGCTATGTATATAAATTTGCAACTGCGTAGTTAGAATTGCTGAAGTCAATTAGTGTTTATCTTGAAAGAGGCTTATCTTTGCTGGCATTCTTCCCATGGACCTCCTCAATTATTTTCCTGGAGTTTATGATTAGTTATCTTGGCTTGCTTCAGAACTCTCATCAATGCGGTTTGTTTT